>DWKL01001753.1:0-13959 GCA_018249415.1 Phareas burnsi | reverse complement strand
AATTGAACACATCGCGCACTAAGCCATTTGATCAATAATTTAGTAGAATTGTTTGTCGAGAACTCCGCGGACTTTACCTTATTTATATTGTATGGTAATATTGGTTTATCTTTATCTAGGTATAAAAGTAAGGTTTGTGTTCCCTTAAAATAAATAAATCTATATTCCGTGATGTCTTTGTATTTTCTCTGTTGACTTATGTGTACTTATATACATTTCAGAGCAGTGTGCTGATGAAAAGGTCTCTACTGCGTCCAAGTGGATTTGAGTCGTGTTTCACGTGCAGGGCGGAAGACCGTCCGATGGCTTGGCCTCTTATTTATTACCTCAATCAATTTAAAGAAATGCTGACCACCGCCTTGAAGAAAATAACTGTACATGTAAATGATTTAAAATTAAAGTGAATATTTATAATATTTTTGTTTAAGTGAGTTAGTTAGTATTATTAGCAAATAATTTGAGCATATGTGTTATTTATTCTTAATTTAAACTAAAGACAGTACCTACAGCATTCGCATGTTATTTATATTTGACATTAGAGGCACGCGCGGCGCTGACGGCGATGACCACCCGTATTTAGGGTTTCGAAACAGCAAAAACGGAACCCTTATAATTTCGTCATGTCCATCTATCTGTATGTGTCAGCCATTTTACTTGGACACTACTGCCTAATAACAGCTGAGAATACTAAACGAACCCTTTCATTCGCATTGGGTACCGATTTAATAGATTCCGAATTTTCATAAATCGTTATCATCATCAACCCAATAATGTCCCACAGCTGGGTACAGGTCTCATCTTAGAAAGAGAGTGGTTAACTCATAGTAAACCACGCCTGCCAAGTACGGATTGGTAGACTTCACACAGCATCGAGGAATTTACAAATATAGAAGCAATTCAATGTAGGTGCTTTGTATAAATCAATAAAGAATATTGTAGTGGAATTAGGGAAAAATATAGGGAATTAGGGAAAATTACTGGTCGCGCTCCATACTAGGCGGTGGAATAAAGTTCGAGTTCTCATAAGCGTGTGGGGTATCATTCGACAGGTTTTCAAAAATGATAAAGAAGTTTACAAACAAAAACGACGAAAAGAATTTTTTAATTTACGTTTATAAGATATGCGTTAGTATATTACCCCCCCCCCCTCCTCCTCCCTCCCACCTCTTTCTCTACATTTTCAATTACGAGGTGGGAAATTTAAAGTAAAATTACTTTAAAGTTTTTTTTTCTTAATGAGGTCTGAATGTGTAGTTTTTATTCATCTTAACGCAAACGTTCAGGGTTCTGAATAAATCGGGACGAATTCCGACTACAGTATGTTTGCTGTCCGTGCATGAACATGCTCTTACCTGTTTTTTTTTATAAAACATATTTTTGTGAATTTATTTAAATATTATCAGTGTTGGAGCTAATCTAATATATTTATTACTGGAAGTACGGCTTATTCCAACCACTTTCATTTCTCTTTCTACGATGGAACTAAATAGACAAAAACTTGTACACGAATGTACTTTGATCCCACTTATCGAAACGGCTACTTAAAAATCGATTATATACATTTTAATTTCAATTAAGCGTTGAAGTCTTTATTGTGTTTAGTGATGTTGGCTTCGGATCATAGTTGCGGAAGGACATTTAGGTTTGAGAAACTACGTGATGCATTGTTTGTTCTTCGTTTTTTCTGTTCTATTACTACTATCCATCCATCAACCTTTTAAAGTGCATTGCACTCTCTCTCTCTCCTAATCAGCGTCACTCCAACCGGTCCTGTACTTTCTGAATCCAACGTCAACGTGAACGACAGCGTGTATTCGTTTTAATTTATATTCGAATTGCATAAATATTTTAATTATTTACTGAGTGTCAATACTCCGGTACAAGGTGATTATCCGTGAAGTGGCTGAAGTAATTATCGACAAACGTAGCTAATGCCTTTCTTTCTAGTTTCGATCAAAGTGAAACCACATTGAAAATTGAAATTTATTCTCAAATAAATGCCTCATTGAGTCATGATCCCGTTGCCTTCCATTTTACTTTAAAATCACATTGCTAATAGTAGCAACGATTGGCGGACACTGTAATTTTAAAATTAATAACGTATTTATACTGAGCATATCGTAAAAATTAGGACCTCTGATTTTTAAATGGTCATAAAACGTACCAATTTTGTTTACAGGGGTATGTCTAGAACATTTGTCTGGGAAAAAAGTTAGAGTTTACATAGGTGACTGTTTTTCTAAAACTGAGAATGTTTCTATGTAGCAAACAATAATACTGGCTTTGGTGTAGCCGAGTAAGATTTTATGAAAACAGTTCTTATATTTGCGAGTCATATTAAAGATTTTTATTGACCAAACCATGAAATATATTGTATATTTGGAACAGCAACATTAGTTAAATAGTGTCACAGTTGTTCAAAAAATATATTTTCAATTTTGTTTGTTCGATTTTAACTTACTTTATTTAGTACTAACATAGTATTAGTATTTAAATAAACCAAATTAGTTTATTTCACATAGCCAGAGATCCAATATTATGACAGTAATAAATAATATATACCTAAATCGTTTTATTGTTTACCAAAATATACTTGTATGTATTTTTCACGATTTTTAGTTACTAAATAAACGCCCTGTTTACAAGTACCATTATTATTAGGGCGGATTATGAAGGCGGCGGTGGTGCTTCCCCGGCCGAACTATAATTCTACCACCTGTAAAAATCGATTTCATGTTTGACCAATCTAATTGATGAAATTAAACAATCATGGCTATTATGAATAATCAAAAACTTTTAAGATCTACGCGGAAATAGAACACGTTAAAATTGAGTACACAGTTGGATCAAAACTAGAAGGTGTAACGGGTACACAACATGGTTTCATTCGTAGTCCAAAATACATTACAGATTTTTTGAGGAGAATTTACAAAGATGCAAAAATACCGCCATAGGTGGTTGAATATGTAGAAGCGAGTGGTTCAGGTTACTTTGAGAATTACTTGATGCAATTAGAATATTAAAAATAACTCGTAAAAGCCCTCAATCTATATGATTAGTCATTGAATTAAGTAAGCATGTAAACATATGTAGGCATATAGCACATAATTATAATATTGATGAAATATAATTAACTTTTATTTATACTTATTTTTATTAACATTCCATTTAGCGGTTCCCGAGGCAGACAAATCCTGCGATCGTCAAGGCATAACTCTCCCCGGATATTCTAGAAGCTTTTTATTATAAAAACCTGCGAGACCTGCCTACTTAATCCTGGTGCGTTTATGATACAGTAATGAAAAAATACTGTATAATATGTGATATATGTATTCATTAAATTATATATCATTCACTGGATCTAAATCTATTCCACTCACTTTAAAGTCGGTTCAATACCCTTACATTTATATGTAAGGGTATTGAACCGACTTTAAGTCTGCCTCAGTAAGAGCGTGCCTCAGGCTGAGGCAAATTCATGTATCATGGTTGAGCACGATAAATGAGGCAGCCGGCCACCGCGTTACATTTTCACAGCCCTGACCGTATGTAAAGTCGCAGTAGATTCATTAGTAATTAATTACTCACGCCTTTACTGCTCACGGCACGATTCCACACTGAGGCATTTTTGAGTACGGACATGTTCACTATCATCATCAACGCATGAATGTCCCACTGTTGGGCACGGGCCTCTTAATAGAGTGAGAAGGGTCCACCACGAGGACGAATTCGTAGACTTCATTTACCTTTGAGAATGTTGCGATGAACTCTCAGGTAAATTAGCAGACAATAATTAATTGTAATACGCACAAACTGAAAATGTGTATAATATAGGTAGTAGTAGATAAACAAAATTACACTGTTATATTTTGTAAGGTTATTCAAATTGTATGTGCGTTGAGTAAATATGTATGCTGCTTAAGATACGATTCCAACTAGTTAGTATTCCTTAATTACGATATAAATAAATTACGGTTGGAGGACGGTAAGGGTATTTCAACTTTTAATGATAACTTCTTTTTGAATTTTACGTTCCATTAAATATTGTTTACTAGTAGACTGCTCAAATATTGATTTGTAAAACATTAAAACATTTTAATATGTTTATTTTAAACGATAAATTATTTTACAATTTTAATTTTCCATATTTATTTTTGTGATAATTATAAACATTACCGTTAATTAATTTTTACAAGAAAAAATGTGTGTATTTACTATATAACACTGCATAATACTTAAAAACTCTATTTTAGAATAGTACGCAGTTTTTTATAATTCATTTAATTCGACATTCGTGGGATTATTGCACCACAGAGGAGCTGGGAATTCGGGTCTCGAAGGTTCCTTCTTTGCCCGGGCCTATTCTCAAGAGATAAACATCTCCCGGTAACTAATTATTATTACACAATATATCATAATATTAATTAAAATACTACAACATAATGTGCAAATATAAAGTCTATACCAGTGGGTGTTTAGTTGGTGGCAGCGGTGTCCTCATGTCCTTCCTTCAAAAACTCTGTTTTTGAGTGGTATGCAGAGCAACTTATCGAAAGCCGCCCCACTATCCCCCACTTAAAACACGAACAACAGTCTATCCAACCTTTTTTGAACATTTACTGTTTCATCAATATACATCTCAATAGCAAATATTTTCTTTTTTTTTTGTCGAATATCATACATTTGCATTAACTTCCTCTATATCGCACATAACCATACCCCGTCTTGTCCGTTTTTGGGTGTGAATTTTAATGGAACATTTCATCATCACCCATTATGTTCCACTACTGGGCCCGGATCTCCTCTCAGAATGAGAAGGATTATGCCGTAGTCGACCACGCTAGCTGGTTTTTTTAAGCAAATTATTTTATTTATTTTTGTTATGTATGCAGTCGCAGAGTACACTACGCGCGCTCTGCGACTGCGATCTGCGCCACACATAATGAAATAAATTTTAGAGGATATGGATTATTCCCTGAATTAAAAAAATATATAAAACCGTTATATACGACGAACTTGTGCGATTTGTAAGTTGGCCAGTAACATTACCGAATTAATTATGTAAACGAGTAACGAGCCAGTCGTTATCTACTACGTATAAATAAATTCATATGATTGTATGTTAATCGAGAATACGTTAACGATTAATTTAATTTACAAATAAGCACTTTTTTTGTAAAACGTTTTTAGTCTGAGGAGCCGCTATAAATATGGAAAATACAACCGCCCCAACCCAGTGTGGTGTTAAGTGTAGATTGAGGAAACTGACACTCTTTGGAATCTGATTTTGAATAGGATCAACGTAAGTAATATTCTTAAATACAAACAATATATAAAATCTCACGCGTAGCTCAACAGCTTAACTAAGCATATTACTGTAATACCATATAAGAGGAGAAGAAGATTAAATTAATTTAGTCTTCATGGCATCATGAAAGGAACCTGAAGCTATATACATTTTCTGTGTAAGCTGTCTAAAATATTCATGTATCGTTATTTTTTTACTGTACCTACTTTTATTGAACTAAGCGGCTGGTTAATGTAATTATTGTGAAATAGTTATGTTTAATTTAAAACTCTTTTTTATTTTTTTTACTACTCTAGCCTGAATTATTATTTTCTGAATTCTGTATCGCAGTGATTTTCTTGCATAAAGTCGCTATGCACACGTCGATCATTTTTAAGACACTTGAAAAGCTTGGTAGGAGCCATATTTTTGCACATTGTATTATCGACAGATATATAAACTTTTCTTCTATCGAAAACTACAAATGCTGTTAATGCTGTTATAGCCAGAAATCGCCAAAACCCTATAAAGGAACAAGAAATTGATCGCGAGAAATGAAGATTCCGGTTCATTTATGGCCGTGACTTAAATATGTACAAGTTTTTTTAATATGACATTACTTTATCAGTTTTGAAGGTTGTCGCTTTATAAAAAAATAAAAGCATTTTGGTTTATAACAAAAGTTATGGCCAAGCTATATGTATATTTACGTTTGAAGCAGACGAGGACACAGAAGAAGCAAACGAGCGTGCAGGCCATCTGATGTTAAGTGGACATAGCAGCCCATGGACACCCACATCTAATCTCAAACAAAACTGAAGTTCTATCTGAGGTTGTACGTAGATGCGTCATTACTCCCGAAGACTAAGATGGTCGCTTCGCTGTAAGCGGCAACTGCACCTCTACAACCAAAACACAAAAACTGGTTCACGGCGGATTGTAAGGGCAGCAATGGTACTTCCTTGGACGAACTATAGTTCTACCATCTATCAAATACCTACCTGTTTACTTATTATAGATTAACAGTATAATGTCATGTTTTCTTTTTAAGATACAATGGCCACAACAGCGCAGGAATTTTCGTCGCGTGGGCTGCATGTGGAAGCGGGCGAGGGAGCGGGAGCGGATGCGGAAGCAGTGGCGGGCGAGCGGGTCGTCATCTCCGGCATGTCGGGGCTGTACCCTATGTCGAGTCATGTTATGGACCTGATGGACATCCTTTACAACCAGGTGCGTTAACTGAGTTATGCTACTGATTTTATTCGATTATGAGGTAGCAAAACCTAAAACCTTTCGGAAATCCATGTTAAATCCAATCCAATCAAATCTATAAATTAATATTAAAATTATTGCCCAATATTCCACCATCAAAGTGTTTTAAGATGTTGATTCATGGCTTTCATGAAAAAGTTAGACTTGCGAAAATAACTTTTTTTTTCTGAACTTCAAAAAATATCCCAAACATTTCATCTCAAACACGACTTTTATAAATATTTTTTCTGTTCCTGGGGCAATTGTAAATTGGCAGTTAATCCTTTTCGAGTCCACTTGGCGTTCCGGGAAACCAAACCTGTTTATTGGAGATACAAGTACAAAGCCAGGTCTAATTAAGTACCTTCTGTTTTTTGACTCCGTGTAAGAAGATTTACAATTGAATCCTCAGAAAAATCCTATATCGTCAGAAGATTCTCGTTGGAACTATGAACATCCAGAGGTGGCGCGGTTCGTGGGCAAAGTGCCAGAGTTGGATCTATTTGACGCTCAGTTTTTCAAGGTGCACTACCGTCTCAGCAACAACATGGACTCCATGGCCCGCAAAATTCTCGAACAAGCTTTTCAAGCTATCTATGATGCAGGTAAGAGTTTGGGAGATGCTATGACTTTCTCTCTCGTTCCGTTCCCAAAGTGGTCCAAATGGGCCCTAGGGGTCCACGGGAGACTCGACGGGAGTCTACGTTGGCGTGACAAAAAAATGGGGGGTTCACAATTCGCAAGCGGGGGCTCGGCGACTGTTACTTGTAAAAACTTGCGCATGCCACATTCAGTTGGACGGAATCACTTGTATGATTGGCCAACTTTATTTATTTGACATCCACTCACAGCGCAATCAATTAATTAAGCAATCAATTCTCACTTTTTTTTCGTAAACTATTAATTAGTGGTTGGAACTCAGCCGCAACGCAAATTTCCATAGTTAGATGTAAGATTCACATTTTTTGTCGAGTTTTGGGAATATGGTAGAAATGTAGCTGCAGGGGGTCCACCGGAACTAGCTAAATTTTGAAAGTGGTCTATGAGAAAAAAATGTCTGGGAACCCCTGCTCTGTTCGATCGTAGGCTATATTTCCCTCTCTTTACTTTTAACTTGGCCAGGTGTCACGACTCTCGAGGTTTGATTGCAGATGTGAACGGGTTGCAGTTACTGCGTAAATTTAGTTGGACATATGCGAGTTTGTTCTTTTGACAAAAAATATTAATTAAAAGTCCTTCAACATATAATACTGTCTTCAATAAACAATACGAAATGTTCAACCAACATTAGTATTTTATTAGACTTTTGGACAGAACTTTATGTACTAATTAATTTTGATAAAATTATATTAAATTTTAATAACTTTGGAGAGTTTGAACTCACTTCCCTTGTGATACGAGTAAGGTAGTCTTAGGTAATGACTGGGTTCAGTATCAATCCAGCCTAAATACTTATTTGAAAATTGCTGTCACTTGTGTATGGGTTTCTTTTTATGTGAGAACAGCAGCAAACGAGCGTATTAAGTGGTTACTGCGTAGCCCATAAGCACCCACAACGAATGTCAAAGAGAACTGATATCGTACATAGACGCGTTACTCCTCCTAAGAGCTAAGATGGTCGCCTCGTTATAAATATAATTAGTCCAGGGAAGTACCACCGCCGCCCTCATAATCCGCCGTGAAGCAGTTTTTGTGTTTTGGTTGGAGAGGTTCAGTTGTCGGGTACACTTACAGCGAGCCGACCATCATAGTCCTCAGGAGTAGTGACGCATCGACGTATAATTTCAGATGAACTTCAGTTTTGTTTGTGTTATATTTGGATGTCCATGGGCTGTAGTGCCTACTTAACTTTGGGTAGCCTGCACGCTCGTTTGCTACTTTACAAACATAAAAAAAAGAAAAAAGTATATCAGAGAACCACACCTCTTCATTCGAAACACAAGAATTGTTCCACGGCTGATTATGAGGGCGATAGTGCCCACTAACATTTGTATATAATCACATAAATTTCACATCTGTCTATTGTAACTCATACGTCATTGGTGTTTAAATAAAGATACAAATAAAAATAGACAAAAGTAAAAAATCCCAAAAAAAAAATTGTTTGCATTTGTGCAAAGGTCCCGTATAATATTAGCTCGTTCAAATACAAAAACAATTAAAAATAGATTTTCTATGTTGTGGTTAAAAAACATAGAAATGAGCTGAAGCGTATGAAGCTTATGAGCGTATGAGCTTAGATCACAGACAGATGAATCAATTGTATTTATATACATATTTAATAATATAGAAAATAACGTATTAAGTTTTCATTTGGAATATTTAGGTGTTAGTCCGGAACAAATATACGGGACTAAAGTCGGCGTGTACATAGGCACGTGTCTGTCTGAATCTGAAAAAGCATGTTTCTATGCAGCGAACTCGAGGACTGGTTTCGGTATTGCAGGGTAAGTTGATCGTATTAGATTTCTAACATCATCACCAACTCATTACCGTTTCGCTAGGCAAGGGTCGCTTCTCGGAAGAAGGGTTTAAAAAACGTTAACCGACTGCGGATGTGTAGACTTTACCTTTGACAATTATATAAAGAACATTGCTAAAATTTCTTCATAAAGTTTCGTCGTGTTGTATACTTTACCATTAAGTCAAGTGATATAGTAGGTAGGTAATTTTAATACATAAATTAGGTCGAAATGATTAGATTTCGGTCTTTAATTTTTCGAATGTTTCGAAAATAGTTAAGCCCATTGGTGTTCAAATGTCCAAGAGGTGTTTCAACCCTTGATATTTATTTGTCTACTACGGTAAGTAAGTACATTAATACATGACTAATTTTTGAATCAACAAAAAAATGTAACAATCATTGGATAAATTTAAAAAATTGGTTCCCGTATTATTTATATTTTTTGAATCTCAATATTTTCAGAACTTACCATTTCATTAAATTGTATATTTTTAATTTTCAAAGTTTCCAAAAAATATGCTGTTTATTTTTAATAACATTAACTGTTTGGCCATGAGTATTTTGGTTGCGCACGTAACACGCAACTCAAGTAATGTTGGCATGGCAAATTTTCAACAGTTGCAACAAGTCAATGTTCGCAAACCGCATCTCTTACTGGCTCAACGCGAAAGGCCCTTCCATGTCCATCGACGCTGCATGCTGCAGCTCCACTGTTGCTGTGGAGCTGGCCTTCCAAGCCATAAAGCGAGGCGAATGCGATGCGGCAATAGTAGGCGGCGCCAACCTCTGTCTACATCCCCAATCTTCCATTCATTATAGCAGGTAAGGATCTACTCAGATCACAGGAAGGATCTTAAATGAAAAAAAAAACAAACCGTAAATAAAATACTGCTAGTACATATTATATAATTAACTAAATAAATAACGCTTTCTATACTTATAGCCTAGGCTAGAATGTCTTGTGTCATGGGTGTCATGGACACATACGAATATAAGCACATAAACACCCAAACCCAGACCAGAAATCTAAATTCATCATTTAGGTGTCTGGCTGGCCGGGAATCGAACTCGGAACTTTTTACGTGTCAGACAGAAGTAGTGTTCCCGCCGCACCGCACGTTTCGCTATTAATAAAATATTTTTTATACAGTTTATTTTACTTTACTTACTTTCAATTTAATTTTTCGCCACAGGAAATGCTTGTTTGGAGTCTTTGCTTAAAATCCTTAATACAGTACAACCAAAAATCTATGGTTGTAACGGAAATTACCTCAAACCATTAGAAATTAGAACTTGAAATCTGCAACTTAGTAATAAAGTGCTATCGATTCAATCATAATTGTTTTGAATAAAAATAAAACAAAATGGCTGCGCCATAACATTTTATTCCTTATTGTAGTGATATTTTTTTTATACGGGAGTATTTTTGTATTTTTTTTCATTCATTATCAACCCATTGATGTCCCACTGCTGGGCACGACTCTCCTCTCAGAATGAGAAGGGTTAGGCCATAGTCCACCTGGTTGACTAAATGCGGATTGGTAGACTTCACACACCTTCGAGAGCTTTACAGACAACTCTCAGATGTGTAGGTTTCCTCAGGATGTTTTCTTTTACCGTTAAAGCAAGTGAAGATTAACTTCTAGTACGCAGATAACTTCGAAAAACCAAAGATGCTTGCGGGGTTCCATCCCCGGCCCTCTAGTGTGAGAGGCTGGAATCTTAACCACTAGATTATCACCGCTTCATTTTTTTTATGTTCGAAGAGTAGAAAACGAGCGTGCAGGCCACTTGATGTTAAGTGGTCACAGCAGCCCATGGACACCCACATTTAACCTCAAACAAAACTGAAGTTCTGTCTGAGATCATACATAAGATGCGTCACTATTTTTGAGGACTAAGATGGTCATGGTGCCCGGTGCTTCATTTTTGCATATCATTGCAGGATTATGAAGGCGAGCAAGGACGGTACAACTAAATCGTTTGATGAAAACGCGTCGGGCTGCGCTAAATCCGAAGCTATTAATGTACTGTTTCTACAAAAAGCAAAGGACGCTCGAAGGTAAATTTCAATAAATAATAAGTTAAATAAAATATGTAAAAAATCCTTTTAATATAATGTTGAAAATTGTAGGATCTATGCCGAAATTGTTCACATGAAGACAGAATTTACAACTGTACCGGATAATGCAGCAGATCAAAAATTCGGTTTCTATCGCGATCCTCGAACTATGACTAATTTTCTAAAAACGTTTTATGAGGAAGTCCAGGTACCTGTCCAGGATATAGAATACGTCGAAGCTTACGGTTCAGGTATTTATAAAAATAAATCGAAACACTTGTATTTGAATACGTAAATCGTACCGTATCGTACGTAAATGAGACTGATTGTAACATAAGTATATTAATTTCAGCCATTCCGGAAGCTGACAAAGTGGAATTGGACGTTATCAGTGATATTTTTTGCAAGGACCGAAAAGATCCGCTTTTGATCGGGAGCGTCATGTCGAACATAGGATACGCTGACGCTGCGTCAGGGATCAATGCCATAACAAAGGTAGATCAGTTCAACGTGCAAGGTACCGTGAACATTGAAGCGTGTGTCAAAACAATGATTACACAATGATTAACAGAAGCAAATAAAGTGAGACAAAAGTATGCGTGTACTTACGCACTTTGAAAATTATAACTCCTTAGTGTGACTATAACTTTATTATACTTAATTTATTATTACTTTGAATATGGTTAGCGGCGACGTGTTCAATTTGGAAGGCGTGTGGTAAGGGAGAGACACACGAGATGTTCCCATTTAGTCCTCAGTGTCTGTGGCCGACTTCAGGTAGGCATTAAATGTTATTAGACGTTAATTATAAATATTCATGCGCGGCAGTGACCACTTGCCATTAGGTGTATTGCTTACTCGTGGGCTATTAATAAAAACATATACATTTTGGAATACGGAGACGCGAACTTTGCGATTTTGAAAGCGTATAGCGTAGCGAAAATATCTCATTAACTATTGATTTAAATAAAAATATTATTCAGAAACTTGTATATTATTTTTGAGGACCTGTCGAATGAAGTATCTTTAAAGTATAATTCGACAGATCCTCAAAAGTAACATACAAGTTTCAAAATAACATTTTTATAGCACCAAGTTAATAGTTCAGAGGTGGTAGAAGATAGTTTGTCCGGGGAAGTACCACCCTGGTAATCCGCCATGAAACAGTTTTTGCGTTTTGGTTAGAGAAGTGCGATTGCCGGGCACACTCGTAACGAGGCGACCATCTTAGTTCTCAAGAGTAGTAACGCATCAATGTACGACCTCAGATAGAACTTTAGTTTTCTTTGAGATTATATGTGGGTGTCCATGGGCTGCAGTGACCACTTAACATCAGGTGGGGTGCACGCTCATTTGCTACTCTTCAAACATAAAGAAAATAGTAATATACCTCATTTATGTATGGAGTACCGCACTTATTAATATATTTTTTGTAATTTCATTACACCATTGTATTGCGGACAACAAATACAACAAATTTCTACTATGTAATTCCAATAGTCTTCAAGTAAAATGGCTGTAAAATATGGTTTGACAGATGGACAAAATGATGGGTGGATATGACGAAATTATAAGGATAACGATTTCATTTTTGCCATTCAGCTACATAACCCTAACAACAAAGGCAGATATTTGAGCGGCGTGCGCATTCTGCGTCAGGTGTTGCTGGGCTACCACCGCGGCGAGCTGGCGGGCAACCTGCACTGCGAGCGGCCGCGGCGCGACGTGGCGGCGCTGCGCGACGGGCGCATGCGCGTGCTGCGCGAGTCAGCGCGCTTCCGCCGCCGCTTCGCCGCCGTCAACGGGCTCTCCGTCACCGGCGTCAACGCCCACGTGCTGCTTCACGGACGCTACAAGCCGAAGGTCATTATTCTTATGTTTCAAGGGTAGCAAACGAGCTTGCGGGCCACCTCATATTAAGTGCTCATTGTAGTCCATGGACGCCCATAACTAACTTCAAACAGAAATGTACTCCTATCTGAAGTAGTACGTAGATGCGTCACTACTCTTGAGGACTAAGATGGCCCCTCACTTGCAAGCGTATTCGAGAACCGAACCACAATTATTACTTCACGGCGCGTAATCAAGGTGGCGGTGGTACCCTACCGGTTGAACAGTCGTCTATCATTCATACAATAATTAAACTATCTATAAGGAAGAGACAATTACACAGTGCGTTTCAATGCAGTCCTCAGTAGCAACACATCTGTGGCCGATCTCACGCAGGACTACAGTCTTATTTGGGGTTGATTAAAAATGTTCATGGGCAGTGACCATTGACCAGGTTACACAGCTCGTTTACTATTTCTGTGCCATATAAAAATACTGAAAATTTATCAAAAACTAAACCTTAATTGTTGTTTAAGTCGGATTAACTGTGAATGATAGACAGTACTGTGCAGTTAGCTTGGGTTGGTCGACTCTCCACCCGATTCTTAACATTATATATTTGCATCTTTTGTTCCAGGACTTATCTCGCTACAAGTGCAACATGCCATATCTAGTAACGATATCTGGGCGGCAAGAATCAGCAGTTAGAAAAATCTTAAACGACTTAAAATCTCGTCCTATCGATCCTGAAGAGATAACACTGTTTCACCATATTCATGATACTAGAATATCCGGACATTTAGGAAGAGGTTTCATCATTCTAAGTAAGTATTGAGTACATTTGAAATTTAATTACATATTAAATAATTTTTAATTTAACCGTATAAAAGGCACAAGTTCTCTTTTCTAAGTTACTCATGGGTGTCAGTTGCGTTCTTTTACTCTCATATCGATACCCTCTTTCCATTTGGTTTCATGTCAAATTCAGTAGCCATACACGCAACTCGACTTTAGAATGCCTTCCCAGATGATTTGCATAAAGTCTATCGCACACAAAATTTTAAA
>DWKL01001752.1:0-13961 GCA_018249415.1 Phareas burnsi | reverse complement strand
CCTTTATGTTTAAACGTGGATTCTAACGTGTTGTATATTGCTACAATTTTGTTTTTTATATCAGTAGATTGGCAAACGCGGTTGCAGACCACCTGATGTCGACCATTCACTGCAGCCTATGGACAACTATTGACACCATCTAACTTCAAACAGGACTGAAGTCCAGTCTAATGTTAGTTGCTACTCGTGAGGACTAAGATGGTCTCCTCGCTGTAAGAATACCCGGCAACCGCACCTCTTCAACCAAAACAAGAATTGGTTCGCGGCAAATTGTGAGGCCGGCGGTGATGCCTCCCCGGTCGAACTATGGTTCTGCCACCTATTACATATTCCGTATTCTATATATCGTGAGTAAATTGTATAAACAATAAATAATAGGGGCGTATGATGTGAAAAAGCTGCAGCGTAACAATGTTTCAAACTTGTATTGTAATTATGTTTTTTATGAAAAGAAATGTTTTTATGACATTGTTTCTTTACAACCGTAATTTCCAAAGCGTAAGTTAGCAAAGTGTAAGCGTTTCCAAAGTGTACGACTGTAGTTGACATTCAAAAGTTCTTACACTTTGACATTGTCTTTAGGAATAGTTCGTCTGAGTTCTCGATTATTACATGCTATTATCATGTACTACAAGATAGATTAAGGTATCAATCAAGTCGTACCTTCAAACGCAGCGGGTCCAAAACTAGGTTCCATTGTATTACGATTAGAGCCATGGAATAGTTCTGATTAATGGTGTAAGTATGATGTTGAAAAGGTAACTACGCAACGATTCTTTCATGTTATATTCGAATAAATAAATCTGATAGATTTGTCAGTGATATTGTAATAACTAAAGTTTTTAAAGTTTTCTAAAGTCATTATATATATCATATAAAATAAGCTTACACGTCATCAGAATGTAAAAATCGGTCATAAGCCAAAAACATTTTGTCTGTGTAGAAATTTCTGGACCAATTTCCACGATACTATTTACTCAAAATGTTTTAATTATTCTTCAATAAAATGTAAAAGCTGTGTATGGATATAACATCTGGTGGTATCGCGGCTGAAAGTTTGTTTTAAATTATCTACTCAAATTGCTTACAGATTTAATTATGATCTTATATTCATAACTCTACGATCAAATCCTTTTAAAGTTGAAATGTTAAACAGAGCGCGCCGCGGAGTCACGCTCTGGGAAGTCAGAACTAGAGCTTTTAAACTTGAACGAAATGACTTCCGTATTCCTTTATTTTGTTCAAGAACTCTAAGAGAGATAGTATAGAGTAGGTATATAAATTTTTGATAAAGATATTATTATAATTACATAATGTCGTAACGAGGTTTTGGTTCCCTCCGCTTTAATAGCTACTTTTAATAGAATTTGGTAAGCATATATTTGTAGCAATGGGCGTAATAGCGTGGGCGTTCGATCCCCGGACTTCCTTCATGGGAGGACGGGATCTTAACCACTAGGCTATCACTGCTTATTATTCCAATATATTCCAATATCAGTATACTTTTTAATTTATTAATAAAAATAATATAATTCCATATGCATGTTTGACGGTGAAAAATAATATCGCTTGCCAGCAAGATCCTAAAAGGATCGATTCTAGGAGACAACGTATTTCCGTTTTAGGAATGTACCGTCACTTACATTCGCTATTCTCGCCAAGAA
Source organism: Phareas burnsi (assembly GCA_018249415.1). Lineage (NCBI taxonomy): Eukaryota > Metazoa > Arthropoda > Insecta > Lepidoptera > Hesperiidae > Phareas > Phareas burnsi. The sequence continues at coordinate 12,297 of DWKL01001752.1, read as the reverse complement.
TTCCACCAAGTAATGATATAGTGTAAGCAATGATCATTAATCCTCGGTGTCAACAATGAGTCTAGGCATTCTCCATTTCATGCCATCCTTCGTTTTGGGTAGACAAAAACTGGCACGTACTCTAATATGGAAATACCATATTATCAAAGGCATTCACCCCTTTGAGATGTCTGCTGGATTCATTATTTTTTTGATAAGTGTCATTACTTTATTTCTTGCAAACTTCTTTTACAATGCTCTTTCATTATGTGAAAGTTTCGCGAAAAAATATTTTTATGGTTTAGCAACATGTATTGTATGAGGAACATATAATACTTAGGAAATAACAGTTATTTTGAAATTATAGATGGATACTTTAATATGTTATCTATACTATGCTAGTTCTCGGGATTATTTTATATGTAAAGGCAAAAATGCATTACACAGTGCGTCATACTAGTCGACATAAAATTCAGTTAATTGAGAACGGAACGACCGCTGTAAATATAAAATTCGTTAGCCATGACATACTGTCAGTTATCGTCATACTGTCTATTCTGCGCAAAACGAGCGTGTATTTTTTGTCATATCATAGTTGTATTAAAACACGTGCCAGCACGAATAAACTCGCGCATTGACGGTTCTGTACACAATATATTTGTGTTATGAACCAAAAAAATGTGTTTTCTTTCGATTCAGTTCGAGATCATCATCGCGAAACCAACTCGCACTTCGCCGGGCTTTGTTATTTGTTTTTTTACTGTAGAATTTGCAATGTAATCACACCAGCTTGTGGTAAAACAAAACTTGTATGGGCATTCCTTAATTTTTTACATTTTGTATTTTTCTATTATTTGTTAGCATATCTGCCAAAATTATAAATATTCTGTGAAAATTTCAACGGTTCAATCGGTTCAGTCCTATAAAGGTTGAAATGACGGAGGGACACCAGCGTAACCATAGTAATAGACTTCCGTAGAATATCTACTCCAGAGTGTCCGCGTGGTCTTCGTACATAGATTTTCTATTTTTACGCAAGTCCTAAAAATGGGGGGGGGAGGAAATAATTTGTATTTCTTAGTGGAATAGTTCATATTTGCGTAAAAGCACCATCAAAGTTGGTTTGGCCGTTTTTAAGATTACCTTGACATATACAGACAAATGAATATTTGAAAAAGGGATATTTACATCTTGTTACTGGCCGAATATGATTGCGTTTACAAGGTGGAAGTTATTTTAGATTTATACATACACCCTCCTTTTATTATTCTTTGGAGTAATTTCTGTTGGTGACTTTGTTTGCGTAGTCATTTAAATCTAAGCGGTGGTGGGTGTCATAATTACCCACGTTCCCGAAGTACATTTTAATTTTCCGGGTTAAAAGAAAGGTATCCTGTCAACAGTATTATGCGTCACTGTCACCAACTTATGAGGATTTGCCCTTTTGGAAATCAGAAATTTTATGCATATAAACCTACCGATGCTCGAATACACGACAACATAATTTCCCGTTAACTCCTTTTATGGCATAAGATAACCTTGCTCACGTATTCAGTTCAGTTCAGTTTAGATTGATGATATAACAGGTGTTCGCCAGGCTCGATAATGATCTATACTCTTGATAGGTATGTTGGCATACATATCAAATGCACCTGGCACATCTAATTAAAAATCAATAGAATTAAATAATTAACACGTTCTTCATGATATAATAATATGTATAATACGTAATCATAAACCCTTTATTGTCTACAGCCATGGATCTAATTTTAGAATACTAGGGTTTGGCCGTAGGCCATCACGCTGACCAAATCTAGATTAATAGATTTCACACACTTTATGGATTTTTCACATAATATTCTTTCACCGTTAAAAGACAATTAATTTCTAATACGTATATGACTTCGGAAAATCAATGGCACATGCCTGGTATTCGAACCCCGGCCCATTTATTATTAACAACTTAGGTCAATCGCGGGTGTACGGAATACAACAGGCGTAAATCGTTATGCTAAGCGGTATTATTTTTCAGTACATCTAGTTCTTATGGATATTAATATTTATTTATTTATTAATTTTCTTTGTTGACTCTAATTCTCTACGTTGCGTTGTGTGAATGGTGTGGTGAGGGACGTGTCAGGTAGAAATTAGTAGTCTTTGGTAGTAACGCACCTGTAGTCGTCTTTAGAAAGGCGTAATGTATTGATTTGTTGATGGAACTGTGGGATGGAATGGCCACTTTTAATATCTGGTAGACAGCATATCTATCTGCTATTTACATCACATAAGAAACATTGTTGATAACAGCCCGTTGCTAGCTAAGCATAAGCTTTGTAAACTTTTGGCATAAATAAAGTGATTAAGTTGGATGATTGCCGCCTAAATCGAGATAACTGAACAAAAGTAATTAAAGCCAGATTATGTAAATTATACGTTCTTCCTTATCCGAGATTCCGTAATTATTATTAAGCTTAAACATTACTTTGTATTAATTTACGTAAATTTTGTTGATTATATTATTAACACATCCGAATTTCTAGGCCTGGCTACACGATAACTATCCTTAAGTATTCAAATATTATATATGCACCTCGCCAAGTCTTAGCGCGGTGGACTACTGCCTGATCCACTCTGACCTCGGTCTAGCAGAGAAAAAAAACTTTCTACACTCATAGCCCTCATTACGATTCCCTGTATTGTGGGAGCCATGGACACATACAAACACAAGTACACAGACATCCAGACCCAGCACAGAAATTTTATCTCATAATTTCGATTTCCGCCTGGCCCGCAATTGAACCCGGAGCCAGGTGCGTGTCAGAACGGTACAGTGACTGCTGCTTCACGCGGGTCGTAGATTATAACGTATACCTTACGAAATGTAATTTCCGATTTTCAAATGATTGTCCACTTTAAATTCCTTAGAATTTCAATATGAAAAACAGAGTAGCCATGCGCATAGAATTGCGGAAAACATCTAGTACCAAAACAGTTTAATTCTGTTTTCATACTTGGCACACCCTTAGCTCTGTAAACATTCTTAACTTTTCACTTAAACCGCTCTAAAAGTAGAAGATTTGTGTAACACTTGTAGTTCTTTTCTTTCTTAGTTTGTAATATAAGACTGTTTTGCCTTAAATAATGTATTTTATTTACTACAATTCTTTAAGATACTTCAGTTCCCTATCAGTATATAAATTCTTGCTACTATTATAGTAAGTATTATATATGAGTCACGCTTTTTAGATACGTAGGAATTTCTCGCTTCTCAGATGTGTCTCTTTTTCATTCCGCACAAAGTTATTTGTTTTAGGAAATCCAATATTTTGTACCGCTTTGCGTTTTTCACTTTTCGTTTGACTTTCCTTTTCTAATTTTCATAAAATAAAATCAAACTCAAATTAAGTAAAATAATAAAAATAGACATGAAATAACATTAACACTATTCTGTATTTTTTTTAACACAACTCAAATTTAGAAAGTTTATTTTAATTTTAAATTTTTATTTGAATATGTACCTACATTTGATTAAGTATATAAAAACTGAAGTTTTCATAATCAAATATAGGTAAATCAATATTCAACTACAAATACCCCTTACTAATTGCCTGTTCGTTCAATGGTTACGTGAAAAATATTATAATTTGCATTCGGATTATCATTTGATTTCGAAATTTATCATTTTACACAAATAAGTGTAAAAACGAGTTGTTTAATATTAAATTTGGCTTGATAAATTTTGGCTGGATGAATTGTGGCTAACCCGGAAAGTCGAGCTCGGTCAATCAAAGGTTTGATTTTCGCAAAACACGAGGTAATTACCTTAATGGTGAAGGAAACATCGTAAGGAAATTTACCGAGTCGGAATTTTTCTTTGAAGCTGTCAATGATCTGTGAAACGTACGCGTACTTATACCTAAGTAGATTATAGTCTGAACCCTTTTAATACTTAGACGAAGGCCCTGAAAGCTACAACTTAGTGGATGAGTTTAACCCATCATGATAATAGAAATTTATGTAGAGCGACGGATATCGCCGCATCCATAACCGGTGTACAGCTAACGCGAACTGCATTCACTAAAACGAAAAAATATATGAATTGTAGACGAGTTTTGTAGCTTATGAAATTTTTCAAAGGCACGCTGTACCACTTTATTGGTTTCGAACGCGCCGTTTTTTACTCGACACCGGAAAACTTTTATGTTTGCTGTTTGAAATGCATGAACATTTAGTGTGTGCGTTTTTTGCTACCTGAGCTTCCACAGAACAATAGCTCTCTTATAATGTTCCATTAGTTGTCAAGCTTAGTAGTAAAGATTCCGGCTTTTAATGCTGGGTGTCCGGGTTTCGAATCCCGCGCGCCCATTTGATTTTTCAAAGTTATGTAGGAATTGGTAAATTATTATCACTTGCTTTAACAGTGAAGAGAAACATCGTGAGGAAACCTATACGTCTGAGTGCTCTGTAAATTTCTCGAAGGTGAATGAAGTTTACTAATCCGCACTTGGCATCGTGGTAGACTATGGCTTAAATCTTCTCATTATAAGAAGAAATTACGTGCCCTACATTAATGGATCGATAATAATGATGATGACGATGAATATTATATGCTATTTATTTTTAAATATCAATTAATTTTACATTTTAATCTAAGCGCGCTAATTATGGAAATTCCCCATGCACTATTAATTTGTAAGGATTGATGTCAGTAAGTTACTAATCGAAAAGTTCAACTTCAAATACCTGTAGACTTAAATTCCAAAATATGAATATAAATCCATCTTTTATGTTGTTCTCGCGAAGGCCCTTAGTTTTTTTTCAATATTTTCATGATCAAGTTTTAAATCTCAATATAGAATATAAAGTGGGGAAAACATATGGAGAACTTAAATTAAACTAAGTTTAAAATCACCGTAGTCGAGCATTCTATTTAGATAGCAAAGTGGGTTAATTATCTGGATGATGAACCACCGTTTTATTTATATGTAAACAGTTAGTATTTGATCTTTCCATGTTGGTACTCTATGAAATTGTTTGTCGTGTGTAAAGCTGATATCAGTGCAGCGTGGCGGGATTTGTCGCGCCAGCTATTATTTCATTCTACGACTCGCACGAACTGCATTCGCAAAAATGAAAATCTAAGTGATTTGTAGACAAGTTTTGTAGCTTATGAAATGTTTTCAAAGGCACGGTGTACTATTTTATTAGTTGCGAACGAACTGTGCTTTACTCCTGGTATTTTATTCGACGCTGGCATTTCGTTTCACGTATTTTCTTATAAAACAGTTCAATGAATTTGCTCAATAAGAGACATTTTGATAAACACGTAATAACTAATGCATGAGTATATATTTCTTCGTTTATGTAAAGGTAGTGATAGTCTAGTGGTAAGATTTTGGCCTTAGGCTAGGAGTCCGGGCTGCAAACCCCAGGCCTGCATCTCTGATTTATGTTTTAGTGTGTGAGTTATGTGACTTATGTTCTACGAAGTTATGTGCATGATAGAAATTAATTATCACTTTCTTTAATGTCCGGAGCAAACCTAGGTACATGTATTGAGAGGTTTCGGTAAAAAGTTTTCAAAGTTGTGTGGCGTCTGTCAATTGGCACTTGATATCTTGGACTTGGACTATGGCCTAAGCGTTCTCCTTCTGAAAGGAGATATGTGTCTAGCAATGGAAAAGTAATGGGTCAATAATGACGATGTAGTCTATTTTTTTAAATTTAATTATAGCATATTTCACGCTCAACAGTATTTGCGTTGCTGTGTTCTGGTTTGGAGGATGTGGTCAGGCATTTAATAGAAAGCATACTAACTTAGCCTTCAATGATAGGTACCCAACGACGTAATCGACTTCATGTAAGATTGTTGTTCATTACGGATAATACAATAATAATAATACAAAGTGTATTATGCACTCCAAAAATGCTAGATACAGATACTTCGACATAAATACAGTACGATACAAAAGGCGTTCTTATTGCTAAACGGTTAATATACACAGAAGCGACACGAATGCCCATGAACAGCTGTGGACAACAAATATTGTAATACATACAGAATACGTTTAAGGCTCAGTTCTCATTATATAAAATGGATGTTGCGACTAGCACATTGAGCAAATTAAATAGAACTCAATCGTAAAATAAACGAAGCGTGCACTTTGATCGCGTACAGTATTTTCAATTCGATTTAAAATGTCCATCTCACCGTACGTGACAGAACCGCGTGTGCGGGGATACGTTTTGCCGCTACGGCTACGGACAAAGCTTTAAAACAATAGCAATGAGTATTAATGATCTGGATATAACAAGCCACCGCTGCGAGAATGGTTCAGTGTTGTATCTATTTTTACACTAATGTATCATTCATTTATACTAGGCGCGGAATATGCTATATAAACAGGATATCAAGAAAATGATCGTAACTAGAGAAAAAATAACAATGGTAAATGGATAGTAGAAAGATAAGAAACCTACCTTAATCAATTAGAAATTACAAGGCTGAATACTTTAGAGCATTTTCTACAATTTGTCTTAACCATCTTATGACATTTGATGCCACGTTTAAAGGGAGGGAATGATGTTATTCGCGGCTGACACCACTCGGCGTATATTTATCTGCATATTAGAAATTATGTATCTTATACGATTTTAACGATGAACGAAACGTAGTGAGTGACACCCCATGAGGTTTTTTGCCGGATAGTTCTCCATAATGTTCTTAAAGGTGTGTTAATAACATAAGATTTTAAACTAATATTATCGCGGAAATTATACATTTTAATTACGTAACGAGTACTCATGATATGCGGTTTTAATCTATATTTCGACCCAGTTGCATGGATCCGTGGTCACGGCGAAACTGCGGTAGCGAGAGAAACTATTAACAGGCACTGGTGATAGATTAGTCTATCTACCCTAAGTCTAGCTCGTTTTAAATTTTTGTTTACCATATCACGACACATCACACTAATTGTATCTTTACGTACCGAACTTTGCACTATTTGCAGTTTACATGAGCTAACCACTGGCCTCTATATTTGCGCTAACATAAAACCATCTTCTCTGTTGAAGTTTCTGGGGTGTTTTTTGATCTCTATTGACTCTCTTACTAAACGAGGATAGTAATGGCGTTCAGCAGAGATCACATGAGGTTTGTGTAATTCAACACAAAGCTAGCGGACCGATCTACACATAGCTAGCAGACTATGGCCTACACATTTCTCATTCTTGGCGGAAACGCATCCGAGCAATTAGACAGTAATCGGTGGATGATTGATCTGTTGCAGATCAGATTAACGTTACGTGAGCTCAATTTCCTTTTGCTAGATAAACATATATGTTATATGAAGCAGCTTAATCTAAACCAAGCATAGACATTTCTACGTAGCTCACACCGATTCTACGAACTACGATATTCAGTAGCAATCTATCCGTAGCGCCCGTAGAACTCGTATTAATATGTATAGGATCATACCTACCTAGGCAACATTGTAGGCAATGATAGAGATTGATGTAAAATTTTTTAATCAACATCATTTCAATTCAAGAATATGTGATAGGTTTGTAATATATGTACTTGAAGCTTTGCGTTTGTTTTTTATATAAAAAATAAGTGAGTAGATGATATAATTAATAAAAAGAGAACTAAACTCAATTTTATACATTGTCAAATCATCTAACCCGGACTAATCTGCATACCTATTTCTGCATGGTAAAAGGAGTGTTAACGGTTCTGTATTCTGATTTGAAAGGTGTAACGCCACGACACTTACTCGACGTGTTCCAACTTAGACCTTGTTGGCGACTGGCGAATTTGTGGGCGACTTTAGGACGAAATTATAAAATGTAACGGCTGTGAGCATTTACCATCAAGTGGACTGTAAGGTCGGTTGTTGTATTTATCCTTCAAAATGAAATTTTAATCCAAAAAAAATTAATTACCCCTATGTATGAAAGGAAGTTTTGTTTTTAGTAAAGATAAATCCGGTGATTTGTATATACAGCTTTTGTATGCATGACTTCCTAAATATTTGTTTGAATGTGTTTGATAGCGATAGGTCAACAAGGATATTATCTATGAAAATATTATCGTTAAACGTCTTATTGTCAATCTGCACTGTTGTGAGTGTAGATGTCATAAATACGTTATACAGAGCTTTATATAAAATGTCATAATGTACTTACATTTCAAAAAATATATTTTTTAAATAAACCCACTCATAATTATTTGTACAAAGAGAAGCGAAAGGAACGTTTTTCATTATATTATGTTTATTATAAAACAGTTTGCTTTCGTTTGTTAACGCTTTCTGTGTTTTTTCTTGAAAATATTTTTTGAAAAGAGAGAAATTTGTTGAAACCCTTATTTTTGCCTTTGATATTATAAGTACTAAGTTACATCTGAAGCAATGCGAAGCTATTTAAAGAAAAGGTTAAGTACCCTTACCGAGAGCTTTGTTCATATCCATTGTGTATCACACAATATTATAGTAAAGACGCTAGAATAAAAGCAAGAGAAGATATCACGTAGAAGTTAGTAATTTTATTAAGAATCCATTACTATTTTAAGTTAATAAATTATATTTAAATTAATATACTTGATACATAATGCATTCACCCCTCTGAATAAATTAGGAGCTTACAGGCATATCACTTATATCTCACTATTTTATTTCAAGTTTTCCTTCACAGTTTAAGTCGTCATCATTATTGTTATCGCTAACTTGGCTCTATGCTATTTCTGGGCACGAATGTACTCTCAGAATTAAAAAGATTTAGCCACAGTCCAGTATGCTAGCCAAGTGCGGTTTTGTAGACTTCACACATCTTTCATAACTTATAAAAAATCTTAGGCACTTAAGTATGTTTGTTAACCTTTACCATTTAATAAAGTGAAAATTCTAATCTCTACGCAAATAACTCCGAGAAAACATAGATGCGTGCGCTGACAGACATTTTTGTTTGTGAGAAGAGAGGAAAAGAGCGTCCAACCCGGTCAATACAGTCCACGGACACCCATATCTAAACTCATAGTCGTACATAAATGCGTTACTACTCCTGATGACTAAGATGGCCTCGCTGCAATTGTATTCGACAACCACACCTCTTCAACCGAACATAAAAATTGCTTCACGCCGGATTACGAGAGGTGGTACTTCCTCGGACGAACTATAGCTCTACAACCTTCCAGACAGTACTCGTACAAGGCAATAAATAAAATGACTGGACCGCGAAGGTTATACCGGTACATAGTATAGTATAAATTATAATATTAAGCGCTTATACAAACAAAAATCTTGCTACTGTGTTTTGGTGTAAAAAATGTGTTAGTATGCATATGAATATCTCCGGCCTATGTGAATAGCATATCAGCAGTTTCTACAACGTAAAAATAGCAATAAGTATACAAGTTTAAGTGTGTTGAATACGTATGGAAATCTTCCAAGGAAATTTTCCTGAACGTCTGATTCTAATTCTGAACGTCCGTGTCAACACCATTTGAACGGAAGTTCTAAGTTAAATTTCCGGTCCGGAAAATTTTACAGCTTGGAATGGTGTTTGTTTATTAAATCAGGGTTGTGTTTTTATATATTTTCAGTATGCAAAAAAATATTCCAAAAATATTGAAACAAATTGTTTTTCTTATTTTGTATTAGCTTTGTTTATTTCACTCACGATTTACGTCCGCTTTCTTCAATAAAACTCGCCTGCATCTAATTTGAGAACCTCAGAACCTGAATTTGTTCCTCTATTACTTTTAACTTACCGAAAATCTTTTTTCCTTAAGTCGGTCAATAAAACTATCGAATCTAAACGTACATTAAGAATGTTAAATTCAACTAAAAGAAAAATATAAATATGAGTTAATCATTTTCTATGTAACAAACCTAACTTGGAATGATCTTTTGCATATACACACACACACACTTACACAGGTCAGCCGCAGATACATTCAGACATTTGAGCAGTCAGTTAGAACGCCTCGAGTAAATGTATCTCCCTTCAAACTAGAACACAGGAACGTTGAACATCGCTGTTATAAGACAGAAATAAATGTAACTATGGTGCCTTTATAATCTAACGAGGGATCTACTACCTTTAAAAAACAAGTGGTATAGATTAAAATTTTCGCAAAATACCCATATATTCCTATATTTACCTATATATCTGTTTATAAATCCTAAAACTAAATTCAAAGTTTACCTTCCTATACAAAGATTAAATGTTAAACAAATTGTAATGACTATATAATAAACGTTTGGATAACAAAGGTTCTTCACTTTTGTTCAATTGTTACAATCCACCCCTAAAACCAATGGTAGATACAGTGCAGGTCCTTGAAACTTGGCATGGCAACCGACGCCCCGGACAGTCTAACAAATATTAGAGTTATATAATTAAATTTACATTTCGTTAGATTTACTTTTCGAAGATTATGTTTTTCGAAATTGTTTACGTGTTCAATCTGGTTTCTTTATTTGTATTACGGTTGGATAGTGGTTGTCGGGTCACTTAAATATCTTACCCCTCAGAAGTGGTCACGCACCTATCTTCAATCTTAGTTAGGGATTCAGTCTTGTTTGAGGTTAGAAGTGAGTGTCTGTGGGCTGTGGTGACCACTTATGATCACATGACCTGCATGCTGGTTTGCTACTCTTTATCTTACACCGTCTGCTTCAGCATCTTTAAACATAAAAAGTCTTCATATTAAAGCTACAACCGCGACAAAATTTTGGACGATATGGTAAAGCATACTTACTTCGGTACATGAGGCATTCTATAATATTTGAGCTCTATGAAGCAAAATAACAATAATATTATAAGAATACAAACTAGATTGTTAATTCTGCTAGATTTTTTCCTGGGAAATGTAACAATGTAAAAATATTGTTTTGTAATTGTGTCGCTTTCCGATCACGTAACGTTATTCCGTACCTACTCTTAAGTGTTGTCGTTTTAAATCAAATACGAGGCTACACACAAAAAAGTGCTATAAAATTGTTTTAATTTGTTGCAGTCGTACATTTTCATTCGTTTTTGACACTGAAACAAATTACATATTCCAATTATTTTATATAAATTCTAATGTGATTGCCCAATGGTAAAGTTCCGGCGGCTCACTCTGGAAGCCCAGGGCTCAAATACCGCACGCACCTATTATTTGAAGTTATGTACGTGTATGAAATTAATTACTTTTGCTTTAATAGTGAAGGAAAACTTCGCGAGTAAACCTGCATAAGGGTTCTTTGTAAAATTGTCAAAGGTGTGCGATGTCTACCAATCTGCACTTGGCCAGCGTGGTGGACTACGGCCTAACCCTTGTCATTCTGAAAGGAGATCCGTGCCCAGCAGTGCGACAAGAATAGGCTGACGATGATGACGAAGAAATGATAGTTTTCTCACAACTCACAATTTATATTTTTGTCATCTTCTCCACCTTACCTATTTCTATTTAAAACGCCGTTAAACTTCAATTATATAGGCGGAAGACCTAGAGAGAAAACATTAATAGAAAACAGTAGGAGGGTCTGTCATCAAATACAATAGCGTAGGTCGTGTTTATAAAACACCCTTCTTAAGTTCGTATATACTGAATCGAAGTTGGATACCGGATGCCGTGGGAAGAAAACGGGAAACACGAGTAAATTCAATCTAACAATAGCCTCATTCCTCGCAAAATATTTAAATGTTTAATCAGTTTCTTTTACGACATAAAAGGAAATATTATTATAATAAGTGCTTGTTTCCTTGAGACGTTACGTAGCTCTGTAAGCAACTGATTCTACATAATTACTTCAGCTACTCCGCACCAGAACAGCTTCAGTGGGCGATAAATTAACATTTTCTGTAAGACACTGCACTTAACAAAATAATTTCATACACAACACAAAATTAAACAGAGTGTGATATAAAATCAATTTATTTTACGTACAAATTTAACTCGACGGAACTACAATGTATATTTATTTATTTAAACATTTATATACACATAACAGAAAAAAAGAAACAAAACAAAGTTGAAAAGAAAAGAGTACAAAGCTACTACTTATTTATGGTAGAAATTTCTTCCAGTAGACCTGAGAATGGAAAGAGTTTTACTAGAACAAACGTATAATTCGATTAATAAAACCTTTACATTATTTAACAATGTTTATTAGGTAAATAAAACGACACATATTAATAATAATTTTCATCTATTATGTTTTTAGAAGCTCAGAGTCACTCAGCGTGCTATGGAGAGAGCTATGCTTGGTATTTCGCTACACGAACGAATTCGTAATCCGTTGAAATCCGTAGACGAACAAAGCTTAC
>DWKL01001751.1:0-13962 GCA_018249415.1 Phareas burnsi | reverse complement strand
GTGGCCACTTACAGGTGGACTGCATATTTCTTTGCTACTTTTATGCAATAAAAATCTCCAGTCAACCTTTATGTGATGCACTCTTAAAATCTATACAGGTACCTGAAATCTTCCTTGCATTTGAAAATAAACATAAATGTCATATAAATCTTTCACAAACTAAATACTGGAATTAAAAACAAATCGGTGACAGCTACACAAAATGCCTGCCTACCTAAATTAACTTTTAATATGAAGCTATTAATTATATAAGCCCTTTCAATTATACCAGTGGCTTCTCTTACCATTTCTCTGCTAACTTTAACATGAAAGCACCCTTGACCACATAGTATTGTCGCTTTGATAAGAAATACCAACTTTCCACTTCTATAGCTTCCATTCTTAGCGCGAAATGTTAAAAATAATTCGAACTATATTCCTCAAGCACGTAGTTACTTAGTGCTTGCTTTCAAATCGCGGTACGTGTTCAGTTGTGTTTGAGACATTGTCGTCGCTCGGTGCAAAGCTATTTGGGAAATGAAGGCTTCATCAGCCGAGCTACGGGTCTACCGTTAACGGATGATTTTCTAAGATGTTGGAAAATCACTACGGAGGGGCCAAAATGACGAATGTGAAACTGCACAACTGCTGATATTATCTTCCTATATGTATATATGTGTAAAGTAAAAAAATGGTACTTAAATAGTATTTCCAAAAACGGAAAATAATTAACTTTATAAAATCATGTCGATTTTTTTTTCGTGACACATTTAATATACTTATTGTAAATACTCATGCAAATATATGCACAATTATTCATAAAAAAAAAACTTATTTTAACGTTGATGCTATAAAACTGGTAACGATTTCCACAGAAGTTAATGTTCAAGTACCAACAACCGCAATTTAATTATTCACGCAACGCCCAAATTAATACAAAATTTGACAAGTATATTGCATTATAATAATATAATGACAATTAGTAGTTATTGAACTACAATTCGTGTCAAGAATAGCAAGTTACACGTTTAAAAGTTCTAAAAAGTTAGGAATGTTGACGTGGTAATCGAAATGGTAGTAAGTTCCTACATTCCTAATTTACATTGAGGTATGAAGTTCAGATAAGAAGAAAGATCGTTTGACGAACCGCGCTACCCTTTTTATGTCCCACTGTTGGGTCTCTCCCCACACATGGCGGAACACCTGGATTATACTCCACCACACTGCTTCAACGAAGATTGGTGATACGGGATAGTAGCCAAGCCTCACAAGGCCTCCGACAAAGTTTAATGACTGCTATCCAATAAAAACTAGGACTGACGTGCCCTCCGAAGTACGGTAGCGCGCGTGTAATTTCGCCACTAGCGATCAGCCGCCCGACTCCCAACCGCGCTCGACATTGTTAACTTTGCGGGCTTCAAAATTTCATATATGTAAAATAAATCCAAATTTCGGAAATTTGCCCTTTCGATTACCACAAAATAGGAAGTGTTAAGTGAATGTCAATGAAGTTTGTTGATTAAAAACTGCACAAACTCAGTGAAAACAACTGTTCCGTCTAAACCGTTGTTCGTGGAATGGTCTTTTCATGTAGCAGTCGTTTAACGATGGGTATCGGCCGACAATTTAATTGTTTGCTGAAAAAATTTCCAAATGCAACACGAATTGAAACGTTACCTTTTGTTTAAATCAATCGATATTGCCCACGTATAGATCGTGTTATTTCCTTTGCAATTTATTATTTGGGGACCAAATTATTTTTCAATTTATATTTATCGATTTATTTATGGGTTATTACTTTATGGTTATACTACTTATACTTTATAATACTATAAGCAGTAGTAGCCTAGTGGTTGAGATTCCACACTTTCACGCTGGGTGCCGGGAGTTCGAATCCCGCACGCATCTTTGAGTTTTCGAAGTTATCTGCGCGTTAGAAACTAATTAATCATTTGCCTTAAATGTGGAGAAAGACATCTCGAGAAAGCCTGAGAGTTCTTTGTAAAGTTCTCGGAGGTGTGTGAAATCCGCATTTAGCCAGCGTGGTGGACTGTGGCCTAAACCTTCTCATTCTGAGAGGAGATCTGTGCCCTGCAGTGGGACATTAATGGGTTAATGATGATTATCATGACTAGAGTATTAGTAATGCTTATGTTTGAAATACAACCGATCTCATTAAGATGTATGTTTTGCAGGTATTTCATATTTTCATGAATTCACTTTTTTGATTAGTACTGGATTAGAATTTCTCGCTCTTAAGTTTCATAAATTTTTTGAACGTAGCGACAAAATCTAAATCTTTAAAAAAACCATTTTTTTATATTTCCGTGGCTGTCCGTATGTACAGACTAATTCTGGTATTACTGTTATCGAATTAAACCGAAGCGAATCGGGTAGTGGTTATTGTTGGAACATTATGTTCGATATTGAGAAGTTTAGTTCTGTGACCGACATACATATTCAAAACAGTAAAAACTAAATCACCTTTTTTTAAAGTAAATTAGAAATATTTTAGTATCACTCCATTTATATAAAACCGGCTATCCACTTTTCTGTGTATTCAATTATTATACAGTATTGGCAGTTTTTATTTCGGTATATTTAAATTCGCTACGGAAATACAACTCTACAAATAAATCATCTAAAATTCAACAAACTTGATATTCTTTTAATAGTAAAATCGAGATAAACTCTTTTGTTTTTCTCCCCTCTTATCACATATGTAATTTAAGAATGTTCTTATGTATTTTTCACCTACGCTTAAGCTTTTGTAGAAAAAGCTATGTAGTGGAACTGGTTTGATTAGTTTAATTTTATTAAAAAATGGGCCCATCCCTCGCCAACTTAGGACAGGACTGGCCACGGCTTCTCCAGTAAATATGTAGGTTTGCAGTGAACCTAAACGTTGAATATTTTTAAACTTTTCTCGGTTGTTGCCATATCAAATAACAAACAAAATTGCCTGCTTAAAGTGCTTTAAAAGTTAAGTTCGTTCGGAGAGGTATCGAAGGTACTACCGCTCTTATAATCCATCGTGAAGTAACTCTTGTTTCGGTTGGAGAAGTGTGGTTGCAGGAACTCTTATTATGAGGAGACCGTAGTTCTCAGGAGTAGTGACGTACCTACGTACTAGGTTAAATACGGTTGTCCATGGGCTGCAGATACCATTTAACACGCATTCTGCACGTTCGTTTGCTACTTTTCTTACATAAAAAATATATTTTCCAAAACACGGAAGCGTACATACAAATTTCCCAATAGTATTCACTCTTAAGATCAAATGGATTTGGTATTTGGTTGGTGTCATTAAACATTTAGCGCTTTGTCCTTCTCAAGTTATTTAATTGTATCTTCAGTAGCCCGCTACGACTCTCTAAAATAATTGCAACTTACTTAAAAAAAATACTAATAAAAAAATTCATTTCTCACCAATACCTCTACTTAATATAAACGGAGCGTGTTACGTTACGCATTCACGAAATCAGTGCACGCTGACATACATATGCTACTAACCCGATTTCCCGACGTAATTATATTAAACTTAGTTATTAATGAAAAAATAGGGCTTATGGCACATAACTTTTCACACCACACGCCTTCAAGACGCCTCTTCATCTTATTTTGCTCATTACTTGCGTAGTAAAATATTTTTTGAATTCGAACAGTTAACTTATTACAGTGCATTATTTATGTGTGAGGCGTCATAAATATGTCCGAATTGCCTGCCCTACACTACCCTTTAAAGTACTTATAATGAAGATTTCAAACTATGTAGTTTTATTTATCCATAGCTTCCACTACCCGGATCTCCTCTCGAATTCGAAAGGAAACTCCCGAAGATAATTTTGTAACGATATTTAACCGAAAAGCGACAATTTATTTCATGTGTTATGACTGTGTTGACAACAATATAACTGCGACTACATTGCTGTTTAAGAACTGGGGGCATTTAGTCAGGCCTAGAAATTAAATCACATTTGAGGTGGGCATCGCGGGCCCTCGGTTATTGAACGACATTGACATGAGATTTAAGTGCAACGTCCATACGAACCATTAGCATTGAATTGGATACAAAAATGTCATTTCCAACGCATCTAAAGAAGTAACACTATATAAAATCGCCATTTGGCATACATAAATAACGAAACATTCCCCAAATGTGTGTTGATGGGTCGTTTTGCGGCGCGTTATCAGCGTTGAGATACAAAATTATCTACTATCAACCTTGAGTAAGCATCTCGGATGATTCTTTTTATCTCCCTGTGTTTATATACCGGTCTTCCTAGTTATGTCATCTTTTCGTTCGTGACATCTTTTGACACTACTTGGATTAAGCTTAAGTTGATGCGTTTCATGTACTTGGGTTGCAGAAATATAGTTTGATATAGTGGATTTAGTTGTAGTTGTATTGCTAAAGTTTGATTTATACAAAAAAGGTCGTCACTGGATTCAAGAGGACAAGAGCATTAGACGTTTCCTTAGGTATTTTTTTAAATTTTAAAATAATATTATCTTGGAAATTATACATTTTAATAACGTAACGGGTACTCATTTTTCTCAACTTTCATTTAGGTAGTAGATACAAGTTTTTAAAGTTAAAACCCTTTGTGGCTCGACTTAGCCAATGGCACACCAATGTCTATCTTACAACAGCAATGTTAAACGCTGCTGTGTTCTGGTTTGTAAGACAGAAATACTAACAAGAGGCGTTCACATCACACCTTATGGGCAACACATCTATGACATCGGGTTTGCTGCTCCTATGTTAAACAAAAGCTAAAATGCCTGCCTAAAGTGATAATGCTAGTTAAGTTTAGCTCTCCAAATTCATAAAGTTGTGCGTGGTTCTAACACAATGACCGACTATTATGTAGTTCCATATAGTATTCAGTCAAAGCCGGCCCTGACAGAAGCCCTGCAAATCTTGATGGATGAATGCTGATAGGCTTGCTCCATAGGTACATGTATGCAACGACTGATTCCATCCCTGATGAAATCCGGACAGTACCCAGGCTGAAGCCTACAGAATTATTTTATTCAGAGACACAAGCTTCAAATCAAATCGGTACATGCATATTAATTACAATTATTTTCTATTCCGATTCCAATCCCACGATTTTTTTTAAAGAAAATATTTTACTATACCTTCTACTGCATATTTTTTTGAATCCATCCATACAACTTGGTGGTTTTTATAAAACCAACATAAAATAAATCGGACCCAACTCACGAGTCTGCAACCGGACGTCGTAATTTTTAGAACTAAACGTCGCATATGACTCTACAGAATCAAAGAACGAATGTATGCAGAATTTAGTAAAACAAAGAAAGCAAAAATATGGCTCTACGCCATATAAAAGGCAGGTTTTCGAAAGAAGTTCTTTTTCGGAATTTCCCCATAAAACAGCGCGTATTCCAATCATTTAAAATCGTTACTAACATTCCTTTGTAGAGCTGCGAAGCTATTGTCAATGTTATTTTGTTTCAGTAGGTATGTAAAATGTATCACTCACGTCCACAACAAGTTATTGCAACGAAATTTGTTAAAATGAAAATCACAACGAATAAAATATAAAAGGATTTATTAAAAAATATTTTTTTTGTATCTAAAATGAAAAATTGTAGCTTAAATACGCAATGTTACATACAATAAAAAATAATACATGAAATATTTAAACTGGTATTTACAAATTATCATCATCAACCCATTCATGTCCCACTGCTGGGCACGGGTTTTCTCTTAGAATGGGAAGGGTTAGGCCATACTCCACCACGCAGGCCAAGTGCAGATTGGTAAACTTAACACACCTTCGAGAACTTTTATAAAAAACTACCAAATGCCTGGGTTTCCTCACAATGTTTTCCTTCACCGTTAAGGCAAATAATAATCAATTTCTAACACGCACATAACTTCGAAAAATCAGAGGTGCGTGCGGGATTGGAACCCCTGACACCCACCGTGAGCGGCTGGAATTTTAACCATTAGGCTATCACTGCTTGTTTAAATTGTTTTCACGATCCTACTAACTAACATACATAATGTTGACTGTCATATGGTCAAGTGTGCGCCGGATAAAAATGACAAAATCCTTGGCGTGTTAGTAAACTTTTCGGAACATCGAAGTTAAATTGTACGACGAGCTGAGTTAAACGACGGCTTTAAATTAAACTTGTTTCAGTCGAAACGAAAACGGTTAAAAATCTGTTAGAAATATCTCAAATGCCTGCGGAAAAGCAATTAGCTTTTCGCTCGCTTTAACGGGGATAGCTTAGCCTTTGATTGAATGAAAATAGACTGTGTGGAGTGTCGATACATGATATAAATAACAAAGAGCCTGATTGGGACACTGTTGCTAAACACTTGTTATCGTAGATTACGAAAACGAATAAATGCGCCATCACTGTGATAACAATGATAATGAATAAAGGGACCTTAGTGTCCCTTCTGCTGTTGACGTCCTACGCGACCATAGACGCCCAGAACGTCGTGCTACGTAAGTATCCTTTTTATGTTAATCTTTTTTTTATGAGCAAAGAGCAGCAAACGAGCGTGAAGGCTACCTGATGTTAAGTGGTCAGTGTAACCCATGGACACCCATTTGTATAAGACTGAAGCGTAATCTAAGATCGTACATAGATGTGTTACTACTCCCGATGACTAAAATGGTCGCCTCGCTTCAAGCGTACCCGAAAACCACACATCTTCAGTCGAAACATAAGAATTGCTTCACGGCAAATTAAGAGAGCGGCTATGGTATATCCCCAGATGAACTATATTTTTAACATCTATCAAAATCCGACTATAATCATTCCTTACCAGAAACAGAATGTCAATCAACTATAGAAAATCTTCAAAGCTGGTAGAACTCTTCGGGGGTTCGTATTTCTGGTTCGCGTCACGGAATATTTTATTTATTTAAAAAATTGTATACCATAAGAAGTGCTACAAAAGATCGATTTAATGTTAAATGCATTCTCTGTCGTAAACCTTTGCACTAAATTAAGGTTTAAGTTATTTTATTTTATAAGTTTATAATCATAATAAGTTTTCTTAAAGATTTTTTTCACACATATTGGAAGTAACAAACGGGCATTTAGATTGCCTTCATATAAAATCGTCATTACCGGTTATGGACATCTGTAATTAGATCCAGGAGGGACTAGGGGGCTAAATTTGACAGTACTGTTACCTACGGTTACCCTTGGCTGCGTTGCTTCCTGTAAAGGTATCCTTGGAAAATATTATATTTGCTTGCTTTACAACACATTTGGAACCAGGTCACAGAAGTACTATACTGTTTCTACGAGTTACTCCCAGATGAGGAGACTGACGTATCTATCCTATTACGGAGGCCTATCGGTAACGTATCGGATGATACAGCGTAATCAGGTTACATTCGAGCCAAAATCAGCTTACATGCACTGTATTAAAAAGGGGCACACGAGGAGCATATGGGTCACGGCTTTTCTTGACGGATGTGAGAATAGCCAATAAAATCGTGGCACAGTTATTTAATTTTACGTCTATTGACTAACAAACAGCTGCGTTTATATGCGAGATATATACATACATATTATACTCTTCGAATCAACAGACGAAGTGAAGCATTTTTCTCTTGTTTCTCATCGATGCGCTTCTAAAATCGAGACACAAAACAACACATCATTCAAAGCGCTCGTTAAAACCTGGTTGTGTTGGATAGAGAGGAAAAATTGGATACTGGTAGTTATTTAAAGAGGGAATCATCTGCTTTCGCACATGAGGACTCAGATCAAAAGCAAATATACACTATTGCTGCCAACTGCATCAACTAATCAATGTTAAATTTGTGGCCAGTGTCCCACTGGCTGGTTCGTGGAAGGGCCACAATATAAATGTCCTGTGTACGCACTACACGGGAACACTGAGCGCAATAAACAATATTTACATTCGTCGCTTTAAAGGCGTGTTTAATCACACTGTCCGGTCTATTCAACACAATGGTGCCAGGCACTAATGAAGGATTAGACAGGCATAATTTGCCAATAAACCTTTTAATTCTAAATATCTCTGTGTCTTTATCTCTTTGTCTCTAATTCGCTATAAAAATATAATATCAATTGGCGTTGAATATTTATGTATATATTAAGAATATGTGCGTGTGTCATATTACATAATTCTATTGCTGCTGGTTACCTGACCTAACCCAACCTGACAAATACGCCACCATGCTGCTCCAGTGCGAACTCCACTGCGAATTGGACGACTTTGTCAACTTCGGAGAACATATTAGAGAATAGACATAGATGTAACGATGCTAAATTTATTGCAAACACGCATGTTACTTCGAAAAATCATAAATGTTTGCCTAAGCTTTGAACCCCAGTCCTTTAAATCCGAGACCGAACTTCGTGTGACAGGTAGCAGCTTAGAACAATTTTATTTATGAAACAATGTAACATACGATAAATTCCTACGCAACGTATCGCTCGGGGTGCAAAAAAAGAACAACGGAAGTTATCCGGACATTTCAGGCCTACACAACACTATCACAATGTCCAATTAATTTCTTTTTCAAAATTAATTGTACTCGTTAACATCACCTCTGTCCGTTGTTATGACTACGGCCGGAATTCGGGGGCGGTACACAATCAGAGCGAGGGCCGCGGCAATCTCGCGCAAAACATAATAATTGTTTCTTTACTACGCCCGAATATGGTTTGTTCAGAAATATCGCACTTTTTCCCCTCAGACCCTCCGTTTACGACACCAAAACGACTAATGCAAAGCTGTTGAAAATGTTATCTAAGAGAAAATTAAGACAGTTTGGTCACGTTCGTTAAAAAGTTTCATGCAATAATAGCTGCCTTAAAATTTCGTTATTATTTTGCCGCCACTTTGTAATATATTGATTTGACTATTTTGATACGCGATAGCATTATAGTTAGGCCGGGATGTTAGTAACCATATTTTATTTGCCACAACCTTCAAACTACAATACAGCAACATTTAACAGTGTTTTCATAAGGGAGAAATGTCGTATTCTGTAGGAAAAACACTACGATCCCCACCCTGGTTTATTTTTTTTTGCCACAACCTCTAAGCCACAATAAAGCAACGTTTAACACTGCTGTCATAAGGCAGAAATCATATCATGTAGGTGTAACGTTGCGAACTAAAGTATACAGATACTAGATTGAATGAAAAATAAAAATATAAATATATTTCAAACATTGATTCCTCCTCGTAAGCAATAAAAATCACAAGGATTGTTCCAGTGATGCACTAACTTTTATTAAATTCAGTATTGGAAATTTCATTCGTCTTCTTTTGAAACCGATACAGATATTCCACAAAGCTCTTCGCAACAATTCAATCAAATCGTTGTTTTTATAGAATTGAAGGAGACCGAATATTACCGAAAAATCAGAGCGCTCATAGAGTACCAGAGAGCTCAGAGAGAGAAGGCATACTTTATTTTTTGTATAACTACAATGTATATCTGGTTTCCCCTCTAATTAGTGTAGAGTACGTACTATATCTATACATCCAATTTTTTTTATTCATATTCAGTTTTATGTTCTTCCTTAAATTTTCATCATCATCACCATCAACCCATTAATATCTCACTTTTCAGGTCTCCTCTGAGAATAGTAAGTTAGGCCATAGTCTACCACGCTGGCCAAGTGCGCATTGGTAAACTTCACACACATTCGAGACTTTTTTTTACACAGAACTTTCAGATTCTAGGTTTCCTCACAACGTTTTCCTTCACCTTTAAAGCAAGTGATAATTGGTGTCTAAGTTACTTAGAACAATCAGAGCTGCGTACGGGCTTCGAACCCTGGACACCCAGCGTGAGAGGCTGGAATCATAACCGCTCGGCTAACACAGCTTCTGCACTGTAATATTTACTCATGAATAATATCAGTCGTAAATTTTCAGTTCATGTGGCATAAATTGCATAGACAAGAAACCTTCATAGTTTTAATCCGGAACCATCACCACTACAGCTGTCGTATTTCTATCTTATAAATGCACTATTAAATGTTGCTATGTCCTAGTTTGAAGAATGTGGTAAGGGAGAGACTTAAACGAGGCGTTCTAACTTAATCCTCATGCCTATAGTAACACATCTACGGTCCATTACGTGTTTTTTTTTACATTTGTAGAGTAGCGAACGAGCATACAGGCATGTTAAGTGGTCATTACAGTTCATAAACACCCACATCTAACCTTAAATAGGACTAAAGTTCTATCTGAGAAGATCGATCTCTATCGCATCTCTCCAACAGAAACACAAGAATTGCTTCGGTGGATTTTGATATAAATTTAATATCAAGTAAGTAATTATAGACTGTATTTATATTTCGATTCGAAATATATTGGCATGGGACACATGTATATATTCCGGTTATTCTATAATTTCATTTTCGTAATCGTATGGACATTCGTTTTATTGAATGCCTTTATAAAAAATATGTAACGTTATGTTAGTTCTCGCCAAGTTATCGGGTTAAAATGAGGCCTCGTATGTAGCAAGGCGGTCACGAGGTAATTGATCTGATGAGCTAAGACTATTTAATATTCATAGACCCTCAATGGTTGCTTCAAAGCTGGGAATTTTTCAATAAGTCACTTGTAAGACGAAGTGTTGAATGACGTTATATTAAGAAGTTATATTAAGCTGATGAGGAATAAAATAATACATGCCTAATAATAGTAGAGCTAAATCAATAGATATGAGGATAAGAATCCTGCAAGCACTTCTGATCTTTCGAAGTTTTATGCGAATAGAAATTAATATTACTAGCTTTGATGTGGAAGGAAAATATCGTGGGAATGTCTATATGCCTGGAAGTTCTCCGTAAAGCCTATATTATCAAAGCCTAAACCTGTGCCCAGAAGTGGAACAGCAATGGATTAACGATGATGATGATGATGTAAATAAGATTTTTTACATGATGTGCGTTCCGATCCCAGGGCTGCTGGATGAAATTTCATTTTGAAATAAGCAGTCCTTTGTATTACGTTTACTTGTTTGTGTGTCTATTTTGTGTTTTGTGTATAAAAATTATTAAAAATAATATGTGATCAATACACGAATTTAAGATTTTAATTAGACCTACCCATCGGTATTTTGGTACTATGTGTCTGAAAAACAAGAGCTGTCGAATAATCTGTAAAAAATACTTATAATTTTGAGCGCGTGACGCAATTTCATTGCAGTATATAAGTTAGTACCAAAATAATATACCATTAAACGTCTCTTTGCAACTTATAAGCCAGCCTTCTTACATTTTTGAATAAGCTGTAAAGTAATTCAGTTAATATTTTTGCTAGTAAAACATGAATAACATGATTTATAAAAATAAAATAGTGCTAATTTTATAGAAAAATGCCGATGAAAGTAAAAGTTTGTTTGTGTATGTGCTTCTTATATTATTTGTATCCCGGGAAACTAGATCAGGGAAATCTTATTTGATTTTCATAAGTTATTGAAAATTTGTCATTTATCAAGTGTGCTTTTATCAAATTAGTCGATCTATTTTGGCATAATATAGGTTTCGTTCGAAAGACCACTGACTTGCGTTAATTTTTTTGAACGCGTCTCATGTCCAGTCCATAACTATTTTAGACGTATCGTAGACTTAAGACAGTTATTATTCAAAGCATAGCGAGTGCTTATATAATACAGCTAATGCCGGCATTATGATGGTAATAGATGCATTTTTAGCCATCCTAATTTATATGAAACGACCCAGAGGGGTTTACGAAAGATTAACCACGGAGCACATTATTACCATGACAGTGAGCTGGAGCAGTACTGAGATGCCAAAGATAAAATCGTATTACACGCAAAGTAAATATTCATCATTGGGTAGTTCGTACTGTTACAATATTGGATTATATTGTTGTCTGCAAGCGTTTTATGTCCCATTGCTGAGCACGGGTCTTTCCCCGCAACTGGATAAGATTAGGAGCATGCTCCACCACGTTGCTCCAGTGCGGATTAGTGGAGGTACGGGTTAGTGGGAAACTCCTGGCGGACGTTTTCCAACAGCCTATAAAGCCTCCGACTGCTGTCCAATGATAATAACGGGGACCGACAACTTAATATATCTCGTCGAAGCGACAAGCGAAGTTGTCAGTCCTGGTTGTTATTATTGGATAGCAGTTAAACTTTGAGGACTTGTGAGCGGTTTGAGAACATCTGTCATAGATTGGCCACTACCTCGTATCTTCGTCAATACACACTGAAGCGTAGTGAAGTATGCTCTGGATCTCCCCCAGTTGTGAGGAAAGACCCATCCCCAACATTGGAATATAGGGAGGGTTGTAGCCAATAGCCATTGTAAATATTTTATTTACATGTCGAAAATAATTTTCCTAATAATTTATTAACAATATCGTAAAAGAGTATCTATTCAAACTAATATTTGATATATGAAGTTTTTTTCGCGCAATTATGAATATATACAACGGACACATTACGTGAGAACTCCCCAAAGGCATCTAAGGTTGGCCACACAGCCTCTTTCAAATCGCTCGCCTAATACGCTCGCGTTTTGCATATTTCATCAATTAACATTGTGTTCGGCCTCCCCACTAACGATGTACAAATAAATACATGTGCCCCGACTGGTTTTATTAAGATCCCGACTCACTTTGACGGTTTGTTAGGACTTTATAAATTTTAATCGAGTGCCGTAAAGACTTACCCTCACAATGATATTTGAAACTATGTAGTAACCTATATTCATCGGTATCCACTTACTGGTAAGTGGTCATTGCCGCCCATGGACATTTGTAATCGACCCTAAATAAGATTGAAGCCCTGTTTAAGGTCGGCCACACATAATTTCCGGCCCTTGAGAATTATATTGAAACAGCTCGAGTAAGTATATATCATTTACGACACCCTTCAAAGCAGAACACAGTAGCGTTTAACAGCGCTTTTGTAAGGCTTAATAGGTGTGGTAGTGATGTCCGTGGAGTCGAACTACGAAAGGTTCTAACATCTTTTAAAGTAACTTACTATTAATTTCATAGGACAACAATAATCTTCTGTACTATAGACGACATTACATACATATAATATGTTTGTTGTATGTATTTTCTTCTGATTTAATTTTGTTGAGTCTCTAGTCCTTGGTATCTGAACTATTTGGTTCAATCTTACTACGTTAAAATTCCGAATTCTCACACTAGAGGTCTGGGGTTCGAAGCCCGCACGCACCTCAGATTTATCGAAGTTATTCGTAATTAGCGTATTCGAAATTAACTATCACTTGCTTGCTGGCTTAACGGTGAAGAAAAACATCGTGAAGAAACCTATTCATCTGAGAATTCTCTGTCAAGTTTTCGAAGGTGTGTGAAGTCTACCAATGGTGACCAGTGGTGATACCAGTGGTGGACTATGGCCTAATCCTTCTCATTCTGAGAGGAGATCCTTCTCATTCTGAGAGGAGATCCGTGACCAGGAGTAGAACATCAATGGAATAATGAGCTAAATAGGCATATTATTTTTGAGATAAATGTGTGAAATTTTGTAGTTAATAAAACACAAGAAACAAATGCATGAAGCATAACGGAGATGCGTCCATCGTACTTGAGACGAAAAATTACTTGCAAAATTATTCAAAATACGATGCGTTAAATTGTTCTTTGTACACTTGTTCATTTAACTTTGAATCGGTCATCAACCTGCATAGGATGTAAGTCTAGTTTGTTTTTGTTCAGATCTGCACAATAGTTGGACTTAACCCGCGTGACGATAACTCAGTTAAAAGTACTCTTACAATACGTTTTGTTGGTCTCCTGCCATTGAATGGTAACACAAGATGGTAATTGAAACCGCTCTACTTTTGTCCGTAATAGATAATGCAAAGCTCTAGAACTATTCATATTTAAATTATTTTATATTTAAATTTTTCTATTTATTAATTTATATTTAAATTGTCCTAGTTATCCTAGTTCCGGGGACATAATTTAACGAGCAG
>DWKL01001750.1:0-13963 GCA_018249415.1 Phareas burnsi | reverse complement strand
ACTCTCAGATGTGTTGGTTTCTTCACAATGTTTTCCTTCACCGTTAAAGCGGGGGATAATTAATTTCTTATACGCACATAACTTTAAATCAGACGTGCGTGTGGGTTTCGATCCCCGGGCACCCAGCGTGAGAGGGCGGAATCTTAAACACTAAGACATCACTGCTTATACACTATAGTTCCACCACCTATAGACATCAAAACACAGTCCCAAAACACACCTTGTGCCCCTGCACAGTGTTGGCGGTGTAGGCAGATATCTCCTCGGCAGCGCGCAGCAAGTCGGTGGCGGCGGCGTACCGCGCCTCGGCGCTCGCCATCACCGACGTGGATATATTCATGGCCGCGCTGATCACGTCTAGGAGGGTAGACCCTGGAACGAAATCCAAATTTATCATGTATACTAATATAACAAAACCTGAGGTGGTTGTGCGTTCGTTTGTTTGTTCGTTCGTTCTTTCGTTCGCTCGTTTGTTTGTTTGCACACGTAAATCTCCGAAACCACCCGTCAGATTTGAAAAAGTCTTTGTGAATTAGTTAGGTTATTTTTTGAGGATAGTTTTACGCTGTGTAAGATCACACTAGGAAGGAATTGACATGCAAAGTTTAGATAAGGAAGTACGCGAAATGAGACCGAACACGCAGATGGTGCCGGGCGGTGTGGCCGGTGGTTCTTATACAGACAAACAAAGTTGCGGACATCAGCGAGTTAATAACAAACGCTTTTTCCATTAATAACCCCACATTAAGATTTGCTGTCCTGGGTGCTATGGACATAGACTAAGACCCAGACCCAGAACAGAAATCTAAATTTATCGTTTAAACTGCCTGACCGGGAACCGGACCGAGAACCGTTTGCGTGTCACCCAACACTTGGCCGAGCCCGACGTTAACTTTGTATATTGGTTACGATCTACGTTAGCCAAGTGGTTATTTTTTATACATGTCAGAAGAGTAGCAAACGAGCACGCAGGCCACCTAATATTAAGTGGTCACTGCAGGCGATTGATATCCACATCTAACCTCAAACAAGACAGAAGTCATGGTTGAGATCAAATGTTGATGCACTCTTAAGGACTAGAATGGTCGCCCCGCTGTAAGTATATCTGACAGCCGCAGCTCCCCAACCGAAACAAGAATCGCTTCACGCGGATCATGAGAGCGGCGGTGGTACCACCCCGGACGATATAGTTCTACCACGTAATAAATACGCGAATGCCAATTATATAATAAGAAACAATTATGCTCACCTAGATCTCTCTCCTCGGCTATATACTGCATATAATTCCTTACAGCTTGAGCTATGAACATGACGTCATCGGGGTCATTGATCTCCGCCAACGGATAAGTTTTCTCCTGTATGAGCATAGCGAGCCGCTCCGTGGCGTTCAGCGCGGAGTACTGGACCAAACTGACGTTCAACAGCGCGAACTGCTGGAGCAACTTCGTCACGTTGCTGATGTAGGAGCACTCGGTCGTGTTCGCCGGGCCCCAGGTGCCGTTGCCCGCTTTGTCGTCGCCGTTGCAGTGCCTGTAGGCCACGCCCTCGCCGCTCCTGCAAGGCACCGTCGCCGTGTGGTTCAGCAGCAACTGGGGCCACGAGTACAATCCCTTGTTGTCAACGGTGTGTCCCGTCAAGCAGTATCGAGTCCTGTTCGACAGGACGACCACTTCTACGGAGTGATTCCGCTTTATGTGGTTCTGGTCTCGGTACATGCAGGTCCAATTACCCATGTGGTGGCTGGTGATGTTCGGGAAGTAGACCGACGTCTCCGCTATGCCCTCTTCCTGCATGTCGGTGTTCGTGACGTTCACGTCGCATATCTCCAGCGTCGGATGCACCCACTTCAGCTCGTAGTTTGCTATGACTGACGCGAAGGGCGCGTTACACGTCAGTCTCAGGGTGTCCCCTTCGAAGACGACTTGGCCGTTCTCTGGTTTCACCATCAGCGAGTTCGATGGGAGAACGCTACCGCACGCTGGGAGGTCCAAGTAGATCTTCAATTTCCTGATGGTATTGTTCGCCATGTTATCTGGAAAAGCGCATTTCGGGTTGCCGACGAGTTTCACGCTCGTGTTTCTGGCCCAGTCGCCCACCCAGAGTAGTTCACAGTCACATATTAACGGATTTTGTGTTATATCTCTGAAAAAAGGAAACAAATTTATATGAGTTTTCACTTTATATTATGTTAAACATGAAATTCTAAATAATGATCATTAAAAGTAATACCAAAGTAACATAATGTGGTCATAGAACTATAGTTCGACTGAGGCGAAGCGACCTTCTCAGTCGTCGGGTGTAGTGACGTCTAATTTTTTCATATAAAAAATATATATATTTTTTTGTTTGAAGAGTAGAAAATGAGTGATGTTAAGTAACCTTGAACAGGACTGAAGTCCTATCTGAGGTTGTATGTATACGTGTTACTTCTGGAGACGGCTGCCTCGCTTGCAAGTGAACCCGACAACCACCTTTCTCGAAAAGAAACACAAGAATTACTTAGCGAATTATGAGGGCGGCGGTAAAACATCCCCGGTCGAAGTCCAGTCGTCCTACCACCTATAGAATGGATGGGCTATGAGAGAATAAGACCACTTGTATTTTAGATCAAGTCCATTTATAACATACTGGCCACCTGTCTTTTAGATCAGGTCCATTAATTATTATTAATATACTCACAGTTGTTTCAAGCCAATAAGGTAGTCAAAGGTGCCAGATGCCAACACGGATATGTGGTTTTGGGATAAGACCAGTCGCTCGAGGTTGACGAGGCCCTTAAACATCTCCTTGTACACATTGCTGATTTGATTCTGCGACAGGTCCAGTCTTTGCAACGAAGTCATGTTGTAGAATGCATCAGATTCTATAAGGTTGATCTGGTTCCGGCTGAGGTCCCTGCAAGGCAATGTAATGAGCGCGTTAACACATTGACTGCGGAAAACACACGTCGTGTTTTACTGTCCGCGCCACCCGTGCGGCTCGCACGCGTAGTGTGCCGCCGTACTGGAACACGCCTGCAGCGTTACGCGCCGCACGGGTGGATCGTTTCGAATATTAGCGCCGCAGTCAATGTGTTAAGCTGTCGGTCCCGATTATCATTGGATAGCAGTCGTTAAACATTTGAAACCCCCTTTGAAAATATTCGATACAGGTTGGCCACAGAAGCGTTACTCCACCAATCCAACCCAACAGTGGGACATAAAATGGGTCGCAGCTATTATTATCTTTTACTGTTAGAGCAGGAGCAACGACTCAACAATCACTGATCAGTATCGCTATATGCCGTGTCTAAATCAAGTAAACACTCTATAAACATAGTTAGGTATTATTTTAAGATATCAGATATCCCAATGGATCGAATGTGATGACTCCATCCCACAACTATTTTTGTCTTATGCACATACATATTGAAATATGGAGATTTCGATAAGACAGATATCATCATCATCAATCCATTTTTCTGAGCTCCACTGCAGGGCACGAGACACGTGCCCTGCAGTGGGGCTCAGAATGAGAATAGAATTCTCCTCTCAAAATGAGAATAGTTAGACCACAATCCACCACACTGGCCAAGTGCAGATTGATAGACTTCACATATCCTCGAGAACTTTATGGAGTACTCTAAAGGATATAGAATTCTTCACTATATTTTCCTGCACTGTTAAAGCAAGTTATAATAAAATTCTAATATGCACATCATTTTGAAAAAATTAAAAGGTGCGTGTGGGATTCGAATCCTAGTCTCTTAAAGTCGGAATATAATCACTGATCTATCACTGTTTACAAACAGGTATAGATGACAGAAGGCATATACACCTGGATCGAATAATGCACCTGTGATTGACTTCAGTAAGACCTTTTTTATAAATAAACCTAACAATGGCTGGCCATCTAGTAACAGGTATTCATCATTACCTATGGACACATACATCAAACAAGTCAGCAAAGCATTGCTAGCTTTCATGATTTGATGGATTGCAGTAGCCACTTAAAATCAGCTGGATGAGATTTGACTGGACTTTCGTACTTATTTTAAACACAAAACAATTTAGGATCACATTTCAAATACTATGTTGTTATAACTTCTGTTGGCACAAGTTTCAAATTGTTGTTCTCGAATTAACTAATTGAGTGAATGAACTAAATATGTTTTTTATACTTTGGTTACAATGTTGCTTGAATATATTGTGTCTGACTGTCCCTGTATCCATCTCTTACCTGTGAGTAAATTCAAATATGGTATGGTACCATTTACCGCATGGCGCAACAGTACCAGTTTGATACACAGAAGGTTCCAGATTAAATTCTTGACCAGACAGACATCTAAATGATGAATGTAGATTTCTTATCTGGGTCTGAATGTTTGTTTACTTGCCTTTGAATATGTCCATGGGTTACATGTCCATGACACAGGGAATCCTAGTGTGGGACTATGAGTGTAAAATATGTTATTTTTGTTTTTATTCACATTTACAAATTTAAGTTTTTGAATATGTAAAGTGCAATATACTTACAATTTCTGAAGGGTCGGCAGATGAAGTTCT
The DNA here is from genome assembly GCA_018249415.1 of Phareas burnsi. NCBI lineage: Eukaryota > Metazoa > Arthropoda > Insecta > Lepidoptera > Hesperiidae > Phareas > Phareas burnsi. Next base: position 9,419 of record DWKL01001750.1, on the reverse strand, counting down.
CTCGATAACGTAGAGATAGCATTTCCAGATAAGTTCCTGAAATATTTGTTATTGTTAATCAATACTAAACACATCGTTTCTAGTTCCCGAAGTAAAATATTTGTATTTGATAGTGAGAAAGAAAAAAAAAAGATATATAAAAATTTACAGTAATTAATTTGTGCAATTAATTGCAATAGAGTACTTTCAATTTGAATACACTAAAGTCTACTATTTAAGCTATTGCACCATTGCAAGGTATAGGTCTGTTTTAAAAATGAGAAGGGTTTGTTTTATGTTAGAAGAGTAGCAAAAGAGCATGCAGGCCACCTGGTACTAAATATGCAGTGCATCCCATTAATATAACCTCAAACAGGACTGAAGTCCTGAGGTTGTGCATAGATGCATTACTACTTCTGAGGACTGAGATATTTGCCTCCCTATAAGTGTCCCCGGCAACCACACCTCTCCAACAGGAACACAAGAATTGCTTCACCACATATTATGATTAGTCTTGGTACCTCCCCAGATAGACTATAGTTCTACCACCAATGTATATTATTAGTACAATATAGACTATCTATGCGGGCACAATGGTTAATATACTGTTTTAATTCATGGAAAGTTCCAGGTTCAAATGCAACACACTCACTCATAATACAAGCAAGTCTAATATGGGATATGTATGTTGAAAATGTTAGTTAGCTATAATCTACCACAATGGCCAATAGCAAGTTGGTATACTTAGCACACCTTTGAGAACAATACAGTAATTTCTCAGGTTTGTATTTCATCCATTATTTTTCCCAACATTTTGTTCATTTGAAGAATGACAATATCTATTATCTTTTTTCAAGAAAAGCATAAAAAAGTTTGGTATTACAAATATTGATTCATTTTCAGTCATATCAATTGATATCTCTATCGAAAACTACTGTAAGAATTATTCTAACATTTCTCTGTTAGTCGGATCAGATTCCACAATAGAACCTCATGCCATCAAATGCGTCAACATGTCAATTTAAACTTTTTTGTAAAATGTAATGATTCTATTGAATGAGCAATGTGATTAAAAGTGGTAGAACTTTAGTGAAGCAGTTTTTGTGTTTTGGTTGAGCGATGCAGTTACGGGGCACACTTACAGCGAGGTGACCAACTTCGTCCTCAGTAGTAGTGACACATCTACATACAACTTCAGATAAAACTTTGTTGTTTGCTACTTTTTACACATAAAAAAAAATCGAATATGCACAAGTTTAGAAAATTCAGAGATGCATCTCTGAGATTCCAATCTGGACTCTGTGTACAATGGCCACTTACTGAAGAATAAAATGAAATAAGATAAAGCATTTTAATTTAACAGCGTAAATGACCATCAATGTGTTGTTCTCTTAGAAAAAATAGGTTTGAAAAAAAAAGTAAGTTAATCTTTGTTTTTCTTAACACAGAGTATTAAATACTAGCTAAATATATATTAAACTCCAACAAGTTTCAGTCATAGCTAAATTGAAATGAATAAGTGTGGAAATAATGCCAATATTATAATATCATTTGTTGTTGCAAATTGTTTAAAATCCATCCAAAAGTTGACTATAACCAGAACCATATAATTAGCACAATTATATACTCTTAGTCCCTGTTGTAGCTGGATCAATAAACTAGAGCTTTATGCACATAAATAAATAAATAGCCCACAAAAAATACTCACAAGCTTACAACGACCGTCCAAAGCTTGCTGAGATCGATTTCCTTGAGTTCAGTGATCTGGGCCGGACTGCCGCCACACTTGAGCCTCAGCAGTTCATCAGCCAACGGCTCCACCACGTCTCCCGACTTGTTACTTCTACACACACACAGCGACGGGCAGTAACCCAAAGACCCTTCCACCAGCAACAACACTATCACGAATGAGAACTTCATCATGACTGATTCCCTCAAAACGGAGATTGGAGCACGGAGAATATGGCACAAAGCCAAACCCAAAAGAAAACTTCACATCTTCAAAGATTCTTCAACCCATTAATGCCACACCTCAAAGATCACTAAAACCGAGCCCACAATTAACTGTCAGTAATAAATGAACTATAAGCGAGACATTTCTGTGTTGGCACCGTTTTAATTTTGCAAAAATAGAAATATAAACAACCCTGGAGCCATACACAAGCACTCGCCCGACATTTGTAAAAAATGACTGACTGACTGAATGATTGACCGAATGACAGATTGACAGACTGAATAAAATAATATTAGAGATGTCAAAATAAAATACTTGGCTGAGTATATTAAAAGCATCAGATCATTTTGAGACTAAGAAATAAAATTTACCTCTATGTTATGATAGAGCTATCAAACATGACATTCATTCAAAAATTCAAAAGAAGACGGGCAGTACAGCCGTTGATATTTGTTTTCATCTTGTTTTAAAGTTTTTTAAATGATTTAGATTTCAGATTACAATAGTTATAAAATGTTCGAACAACGTTTTTCCGATAATGATATGTCGAGGCGAGACGTGCCTTCTTTCATTGAGCCGAGACCTCCGTTAATTTCAAATCCTTATATGAGACCTAAGCCACAGAAAGGTACGAACTTATTAGAATTATTCGAAGAGGATTCAGAGTGCGAAGAGCCTGAGTTGGTGCAGGTGTATTTGAGATTGAAGCCGTGTAATATTCCAAGCAATTTGTACGAAGTGCGGTCGGACCGTTGTCTTATAACTTCGTTAGATACAACCACAGCCGGCCATGGACGGCGCACTCAACACAATGTGTCGAAAATGTATACATTCTCCCAAATCTTCGGGCCTGAAGCGAGCCAGAAAGTAAGTCTTCTTGACAATTTTATTACCTGTTTTAAGTTTGATGCTTGTAATCTTAGTGATTGTAACAGTTTTTACTTACATGATCCATACGTAAGTTTTATTTTACAGAAAATAATATTCCCCAATCTGTATTTTTAAAGTACTGTTAATAAATAAGGGTATTATTAATAAACTATACTATATTAATCTCGAACCTTGTCTAGTCACTGCATATGTAGTTATTAATCTTTTTATGTTTTATCTGGTTAACAGATAATTGGTATGTAAGTATTTAATTACTCTGCACTGTCCTTAACTCAAAAGAGCAAAGCAGTCTATTTTCAATAATTATTTAATAGTTGGTACAACTATAGTCAGTCCAGAAAAGTACCACTACCACCCTCATAATCTGCTTTGAAACAATTTTTCTATTGTGGTTGGAGAGGTGTGGTTGCCGGGTACACATATAGTGAGGCGACCATGGGTGCAGTGACCACTTAATATTAAGTGACCTGCATCCTTGTTTGCTACTTTTCAAACATAAAAAAAAATTTAGTAACTTTCAATGTATGTCCCACATTGTAGTTCACAAATAAACATCACTTGAATTATACTTGAAATTAGTCTTGTGTTTATTTTAAAATCTTGTATACTTTGACTTACAGGAAATATTTGAAAATGTAGTAAAAGACAATCTGAGGAAACTGCCAGATGGCCATAACTTCACACTCTTGACATATGGTGCTTCGGGTTCTGGGAAGACGTTTACACTGATGGGGACTGTTGCATCTCCAGGATTGGTTCCCAGGTCCTTGGAGTATGTGTTCAGAGTGGTGGATGCTGCACAGCAACCTTTGTACAAGCCTTCAGAAGGTGGCGCCGACAAGCTGAGCTATGCTGAACAAGATTATGAGTTGCAGGTGATTAGATTGTAAATTGTTTAGTCTGAGATAGTTGATAGAGACAATTTCATGTGTTACTGCCAATCATTCAAAGTATACCAAATCACACCAAATTGAATATTAATGCCTGATGTATTATGAAATCTCCCGGGGTGCGTCTGCATTAAATCAGTGAACTATGATTAAGGAGTAGGAGAGTGTACCAAACTTGTTTTGGATAGATGTGGTCTATATTAGTATAAAACTGTGTACTGTATTTCTCATATCTTTTGAAGATTCGGCCATCAATATACAATGCTTAAAGGCATATCGTCTTTATACCGAGCAGACTGCCATCCTTAAGGTATATTGCCATTACACATCAAAACCACATTATGAGTTGATATTCATATGCAAGAGGTTGAGGTGTCAAAAATAGATTTTACAGAGCACTTACAAATAGTGAAACTTTTCGTTTCGAATTCGTAATTAACTCATTATGTTAGCTTCAAAATGTCGAAATCTGCTAGATGTTACACAATGTCATTTTAGCTTAACGTCGGCAGCATAGAGGTCATAACACATTAAATGAATTAAGATTTATTTAATTCGTGTTGCAGTGGGTTAAGAGACTGCGTCATGTATCGGCGCCATTACGAGATAAATACCGGCGCATGAGCGCTCGTCTCTGCGGAGATATGACGACCAGCACCATAGACCTTTCGAACAGGACGAGATATTATGTCTGGGTGAGTACAGAATACACATCTTTTAGCGAGTACTTCTATTATAAGTAACAGAAATGGTAAGGTGGAACTCTTCCAGAGGTATTCCTCCTGAGCGCTCCATACGACATAGGGCTCATCATAAAAGGTGAAAGAGAGCTTCAAAACCAGCCATGCATTGGTGACTTGTCTGATGTTGGAAATGTCCATAGGCGATGGTGACTACTTTTCATTAGATGGCCCACCTGCCTTATTGCTAGGTTAAGATACTAAAAAATAAAGATGGTAAAGTTATTCGTGACTCCAGACTCATCACTGCCACACTTATGTTTGCCTAATAACAACAGTGTTAACTGCTTATGTGATCTGATTTGAAGAGTAATATCCTACCATCAGGTCCATTTCTAATTCTATGCCATACCAAAAGACTTCAAATGCCTCTCTCTTGTCACACCTTATCACACACAACTAAAATAGAACAGGTTATACTGGTAAAAGTAAAAGTAGGTCTAGCTCTAGCTCTAGCTCTAGCCACATCACTTTGTTAAAACTTACCTCCCAAATATTTTTTCGTTTAACTTATTATCATTATCAAGATATTCTCCAAAAATGTTTTCAGGTCTCTTTTGTGGAAATTTATAATGAGGGCATATATGATTTACTGGCTCCTGGCGATAGAAGAAATGCTTCCAAGCTTCTCATTCGGGAAGACTCCAATGGAACAGTATATGTGAAGGTACTTATAAAAATAAATAACGCTTCTTAAACCCCACATTAATATTCCGTATCATGGGTGCCATTACCGTTAGCAAAACACAAATATACAGATGCCCACATTCAGAACAGATGTCTAAATTAATATTAGATATCCACTTAGGCAGGGTTCGAACCTGATAGCCTTGGGGTGTGAGACTAATATGGTGACCGATGCATCATGTCCATTGCAGAAACAACACAGAGATTTCTAGCACAGGATTATAAATGTAAAAAGTTGAAATAATTATAATCACATCCAAGATTTACCTTGTACATAGATAGGTGGTACATGGTAAGTTTTATACATTCTTGTAATAGTCCCACCATCTATCAAAAGGTGGTACAACCGTAGTTTGACCAAGGAGATACCACCGTCGCTCTCAGAATCTTCACAATAAAATTTACAATCATTTGGGTACTATTTGGTTATAGTTTTTATGGTGCAAAATAAATGAATTTAACAAAAGAATTTAGCAAATACAACTCACACATATAAAGATTTTTTTATCATTATTTACAGGGTGCCACTCAAGCTTTCGTCCGTACGGGCGAGGAGGCGTATGACGTAATGGTTGCCGGGAAGCATAACTTGCAAGTGGCCGCCACGGGGGTGCACGCCCAGTCTTCGAGGTCCCATTGCATATTCACGATCACTATGTTGACTCATACTGGTGAGTAATGGCATTCTTATGCTTCGATGGGTCTGTACGCTTTGAAGGGTCTGAGTGTTAATCTTCTATTGACTCCAGACTCCTTTAATATCTTTAATAAGTGGTAGAACTATAATTCATTCAGGGAAGTGCCATCGCCGCCCTCAAAATCCGCCGTGAAGATTTTGTTTTTCTGTTGGTTGCCGGGCCCGCTTACAACAAGGCGACTGTCTCAGACGCATTTGCGTGTGACTTCAGATGGGGCTTCGGTTTTGTTTAAAGTTAGATGTGGGTGTCCATCGGCGGTAGTGAACGCTTAACACCAGGTCGCCCGCTAGCTCGATTTCGCTCTTCATATATATATCTGGTGTATATATAAAAGAAAGACTTTTTTTTATGCAGTCCCACTGAAGTTTAATGGTAATTCATGGCTGCCCATGAACATCCATAGATTAGTCCAAATAGGACCCAAGGTCGATCACTTCATTTTAGTACTTACCACACCCTTCAGATTAAACAAACAGCTTAATGACACTGTTGGGGGACAGAAATACCTGTGTCGGTGGTTTCGCTGTAGTTACTATGAACATCTACTTCAAAAATGTCCAGCAGATGAAGGTGTCCGGGTGTCATGCGTCCGTCTATGCGACCTGGCGGGCTGCGAGCGGGCGCGCCGGACCCGCAACACCGGCGCCAGGATGCAGGAGTCCAGGGCTATCAATTCCTCGCTTCACGTGCTGGAGCGGTGCTTGCACACCTTGAGACGGAAGCAGCGGGCCACCAAACACGCTTTAGTGCCTTACAGGTGAGAAATTTTGCATCTTAATTCCCGACACATTAAAAAAGTTCATAATTCTTGTACAAAAAATAATAGTAATCCTAATACTCCACTGGTATTCACCACCGTGAAAATGTGCAGAGAGAGAGTATTCGACTCGTGTCCGAGGCGCGAATAACCCCGGCCCACTCTATGGGATAACAATGTCGGAGCTTATGAGAGTTAGGCGGAGAGTATGTCGTCCCGTTTTTTTTCATTCGTTGCCATAAAGAAGTTTGAAGCCTATGTCGGTTGTGTGTCTGTGTGTGCCATCACAGTTGGGTGAACTCGCTTTAATGTCTCTTTATGTTTAAAGCAGATGTCATTGCGGTAGTTCTTAGCTATGTTTGGTGAAAATCTGATCAGATATTTCAAAATTGTCAACTCTTTTCTAAAATAATGTTGTGGTTTCATTAGTATTAGATATTTATCATACTTCCACTTGACTGGACTGGATTGAAATTTATTATACTAAGTAAAGCCGAGGACAGCAATGATAGGGTAGCCTTGACCTCACGTAGCAACCAGGACAGTCTGCAGAATACCTAGTCACTGCAGCCCATGGACATCCACATCTAACCTCAGACCAGACTGAAGTCGTATCTGAGATCATACGTAGACGTGTTACCCCTCCTGAGAATTGAGACGGTCGCCTTGTCGAAAAAAATACATGTCAGAATTGCCGTCACCAATGTATCCACGGTCCAGGGAGTCCAAGCTGACGCGGTTGCTGGGCGCGGGGCTGTCGGGGGCCCGCGGCGAGGCGGTCAGTATGGTGGTGACGCTGAACCCCGCGCCGGAGTACGCGCACGAGACCCGCCACGTGTTGCAGCTGGCCGCCGTCGCCAAGGACATACGTAACTAACTGAATTTGTAATAATGGCTCAGCAGTTACCATACCTATCTGACATGTCGAGGATTTCGGGTTCGATTCCCGGCCAGACAGACATCTAAAATTAGATTTCTGTTCTGGGCCTGGATGTTTATGCACTGTGTTTGTATGTGTGCATGGCACCCGCAACACAGGAGTAGTGTAGGGGTATGTAGGAAGTGTTTTTGAAAGGATTAGACATTGGGTCTTTTTGCTTTTCATTACACAAAAATAGCACACGACCCTTTGGTCATTACCGCCCATGGATATAGTGATCGCCAGCCCATTATTGTCGCTTCTGGGCACTGGTTTCTTCTCGGAATGAGAAGGGTTAGTCCATATTCCTCCACGCTGAGAATGTACACACTACATAGGTAGTGATATTCTTTGTGGTTTGACTAGGATGACACCACAGGCCGCCTACTTCTGGGTTTGGGTGTTCATATACTTCTCTATATACAATAGGTAGGTACAATTCAGATACACTATAGCAAGGTTAGCAACCACAATAAGGATGCGGGTACACATCTTAGTGAGTATAGATAGCATTTATTTATTTATAATGTCCACTAAAGAAGACTAAGTAAACAAAACAGAAATATAACTTCAATTGAAAATTAAATTAATGTAAGTTTTTTTGTGTTTGAAGACTTGCCACCTTACGTTAAGTGGTCACTGCACCCCATGGACACCCACATTTAATCTCGAACAAAACTGAAGTTCTGTTTGAGGCTGTACGTAGATGCGTCACTACTCTCCAGAACTAAAACGCTCGCCTCGCTGTAGGCGTGTCCGGCAACCGCACCTCTCCAACCGAAACACAAACATTGCGTCACGGAGGATTATGAGGGCGGTGGTATTTCCCCGGACGAACTATAGTTCTACCACCTGTCAGGTATTTATTTGTACATTTTATGTATGTCAGAGATCAACAACACGATGTCGGACTACCCGAGCACGTTGGAGACTTCGCAAGACACTACCCTGGGCGGCGGCGCCGAGCTCATGAAGCTGCGCGCCGAGAACGAACGCTTGCACTTCGAGCTGATACAGTGAGTGGTTTACAGTAACATCATCATCGTCGGCAATCCATTAATGTCCCACTGTGGGCACGGGTGTCCTCTCGGAATGAGAAAGGTTAGACCATGACACCTCGCTGATCAAGTGCGGATTGGTAGACCTCACACACCTTCGAGAACTTTACAAAAACGTGTACGTTCGAGGAAGTTCGATGTTTTCCTTCACCTTTGGAGCAAGTGATAATTAAATTCTAATGCGCACATAATTTCTGAAAATTAGAGACGTGCGCGGGATTCAAACCCCCGACACCCAGCGAGAGGGGACGGAATCTTAACCACTAAGCTATCACTGGTTATACTTATTATTTATATACTTTACTATATTATTTATTACTATACTTTACTATCCTTTATCCATCTGCACATTCTCCATTTTATGTGTTCTTAGCTTTCACCATCTATTTTCCCTTTCTTCTCCCCCATTCAAACACCCAATAAACCGGTCGTTCTAATGTAATCGAGCAGAGCTCAAGCGCGGAACAGGGAGCTGGCTGCTTCGATGGAGGAGCGGCAAGCGGCCACCGCGGACACGATGCGCGAGGTCGTGGAAGAGGCCAAGCAGATCACGACGCAGTACTACGAAGCGCAGCTGCGGGCCCTGCGCGCTGAGGTTTGTTTGAGGAATTCTTTTCAAAATTCGACTTCAATATAAATAATTAAAAAAAAATCAGGTGATACAAGTATAGTTCGTCCTCGGTGGTACCACCGCCGCCCTCATATTCCGCCGTCAAGCAATTCTTGTGTTTCAGTTGGAGAGGTGCAGTTTCCGGGTTAACTTTTTTTTTTTTTTTATAAATGAACCTAACGATAAGGCTGACGGGCCACCTGATGGGAAGTGGTTACCGTCGCCTATGGACATTT
>DWKL01001749.1:0-13968 GCA_018249415.1 Phareas burnsi | reverse complement strand
CTCGCTATATGTGTGCCTGGCAACCGCACCTCTTCAACCGAAACACAACAACTGCTTTACGGCGGATTTTGAGGGCGCGGGGGTACTTCCCGAGACGAACGATTGTTCTACCACCTCTTATTCTTGATATATAATAAATTGTAAAGTAAAAATGGTAATAAATGATGGCATGATCAATTTCAGCAACAACAGTTGTACGCCGAAGTAGACGACTTACCACCAGTTGAAGAAATTGAAAACGATAGGCAACAGCGAGTATACAGAGGACAACCATCAACGATTGGACAGGTTCAAAAGGATAGAGATGGTTACGCTTCTCAAGTAATTTCGTCCGGTAGAACATTAAATTCTAACATAATACCGGCTTCTATATCTCAAAACAGTAAGATTGGATCTTTTTCTTTCGGAAGTCAAGTAGATGAAAGGAGGACTGCAACCGTCACACAAGCGCCACAAACATATAGGTAATATATATTTGGAGTTATTTTTGAACTTTAAAAATGAAAACATCAATTTTACATTTACAATAATTGTATGACTGTATCATTATTTCAGTGGAGACGTAAGTGAAAATGTGACTGACAGACTGATAGACTTGAAAACAAACGAAATTCCAGTCGCAGACATAACAAACAAAATACTTTTAAGGGTAAAAAGACAAACTGACGTAGAATTAGGTTCAATCGAAAACAAAAATACTACGTTAGACCAAATTTCTAAAAGAAACGATAATGATCATGAAATGGAATACGTTGAAGTAGACGCTGAAATTCTACAAGATGACTATGAAGATGAAATTAATACAGATGAATCTGAAAGAGGCAAAAGACAAATTAGATATTATTTAAAAAATGGACAGAAAACTTCGGGGAAGATTTGGCCAAATACTAAGCAACTTAAATTTGTAAACTTACAACAGATGAATTACAATCCTAATATACAAAGTAGTCGATTTCAGTCACCATATAATGGAAATTATAACGGGGTTGTGCGTCAGCAATACCCTTCAGAATCTAATTATTATTCAACAGCAAACCCATTTCTTGCTTATCAAACCCAACCACAAGCTCCTTTTAAACCTAGTTTGTTGGACCCGTTAAAACAAACTCATAATCTTATAAACACCAACACCCAAGTTATAACAAAAAGCCCTCCTATATCAACTTTGAACAACCATGATAACCCATTCGCAGCTTTAGCTGGTGGCTTTTATAACAACGATCAAAATAATAAACAAGTGGCGTCACAATTTGTGTCTTCAGTAAATCGACCAAATTTTGTTTCATTTACTGACTCATCTCATCATCCTAGTACTGTCGTAATTGGAAAACCAATACCCGTTTCATCTTCACCGCGTACGCCTTTTAATTATCAAGTAAATTCTGTAAAAATACAAGATACTCAAGATAATCTTAGAGCAGGCCAATCAAATGGGAACATAAAAAATCAACATCCTGTTGCCAGTAATGAAAATTATGATGATGAAGACGAGGATAATGACGAGGAATCATCCGAGGAAGAGTTACCTGAAAATAGTGACGAAAAATTTAAACATAATTTTCCTGATCCGCCGTACGATTACATGCATCCTAGAAATAAGTATGCTAATATAGAGAACCCATTTGCAAAGCCTGATTTTGATTTTGATGCATTTCTAGAAAAACTTAGAAACGACCATTACACAGCTATTGGAATAACAACACCAAAGCCTAAACAAGCATATAATGCAATTAAAATTATAAATGCCCCACAAGCAGTAACAACCGCCACAAACTTAAGTCCCGCTGGTTTACATTCATCAACACTTAGTTATAAGGGAATTAGTACTCCTCGTCCCTTTACGGTACCTAATGGTTTTAGTAATACTGTGAGTCCTAGTCAAAGCTCTCTGACTTCGACAACAAAACAGTTTCAACAATTTCAACAAGAACAGAAATTACCGCAGTTACAGCAAAACCCACCAAATCAACAATATCATGCGCCGAAACAACAGCATCAACAACAACAGAACGATGCTGGTACTCCCTTAGCAACTTTGAGACCGAAATTGAAACCACCAAATTTTAAAGACGATCGTCAGCTTCCAATAGTATATAACTTTAATAAACCAATTGAACTTGGAAGCCAAGCAACGAATCCTACTACAAAATTACAAAAAGAAACTCAACAATTATATCCTGTCACCCAAAAACCACTTTACTTTATAACCGCTACTGGTTCACCTGTAATATATTCAACGTCAAAAAATCAATTTGTAGTAAGACCTAATAATGCTGTTAGTTTAAAACCGCAGTTTGTATCTACGATGAAACCGTACGTGCTATCCTCTGTAAAACCACAAAACTCATATCCATCGTACACGTTTTCAACATCGAGACCGCTAACGACTTTGGCAAACGAACAACTTTCAGCTCTTCAACATTACTGGAGAAATCCCTCAACTCAAGCAACGTTACAACCTACTCTTAGACCGACTACATTTAAGGAATTCACTAAACTAGAAAAATTATTTGTACAAACCTTAAGACCGACATCCCAAGTTCATATCAATAATCATAACATAGATAACAGTTTCATTTCATCGACATCAAAGTCACCTCCAACGCGTAAGCTTATACCTAAACCTTCACCTGAAATGAGCGATTATTATTATGATGAAGATGATGAACAGTATTATTATGAACCACCAGTAAAACCAAAGTATATGCCAAGCACGGAAGTAAAACCACAAAGACCACCAATGGCACAGAATTATCAGGAATATGATGATTCTGTTGAAGATTCTGCTGTGGACAGTCCATCAAGTATAAAATCTCCCCGGCCTATAGGACGTCGTCCAGTAAAATACAGTAATAAACCAGAAAGTGTTACAAAAAATTTAAACGACGTATCCGTAGTTACAAAATCACCATTTAAAGATTCTAGCAAAACTTTAAACGGGAAAGTGGTTCCTACAATACTAAATTATATGACCCCAACTCCATCCATTTTGAAGCGGCCTGAAGTTACAAATTATAATATTATGCACTATAGTCCTCGTAACAGAACTATACATATAAGAAAACCTGTTCGATATGAAAATAATCCGAATACCCTTAAACCTCCGAAATATCTTAATCAAACAACTTTAAGACCTTATACAGTTAGACATAGACTAGCTAAGCCAACTACTGTAAAGGATGGAAGTGAAGATAACAAACAAATTAAAGGAATAATGAGACATCCAAATATAGTGGCACAAATGAAATTCACAACTCCACGTGACAGCTACAAGCAGGAAACTCGTTATACAAAGACTAAACATGACGATAGGACAAACAGGTAAAATATATAGACACGAAAAGACTAAAGACTAATAACTAACTATATTTTAAGCCAACGAACCATATATTTATCTAGCACTACACTAACTACCCTTGACTATTGTACAAAGTCTTTCATACACCTACAATGCGTTTTTTCAACAAGTTTTTCTTACAACTACCTAATATTTTCTATAACTCTTGACCGGACTGAAGTTGACTTTAGACATTTTAAAACGACTGACTTTTCTTGACTTTCAAGGCGCTTTGTATATAGCAGTAACTATTACTACTAGATACATTCATTTGACGTTATATTTTTAGCCTGGAACCCACTGAGAGTGTGACACCCTCGTCATATTCAGCAAGCCCTCGACCGAAAATGCTGTACAATGGGTCTCAGAACTACAGCCCTGATCAATATGATCCATACTATGCCGTATATGACGAAGACGGTGAATTATACAAAGATACAGGTAAGTAAGCTGAAGATAATTGCATATAATTAAGTAATATATAAACATAAAGAATTGGAAATAATAGAAATAACAAACATGTAAATATGCGGCCCTAGTAGTTATTTAACACTCTCAACTGAATCGTAATATAAATATCATCATCAGTGAACTCCTTATCCTCACATTGACAGTGTCTGGACAACCTTCATTTTAATAATATCCTTTAATATTGTATTAATAGTAATAGGTTATTACGTTCTTTATGTATTTATGATATAACAAAAGGTTAATAATTGTATCATGCAACAATATTATTTTGATACATTGATATCTCAAATTCCTGATACTAAAAACAATACTTTGGTAACTAAATTATCCTATAAAACTCTCGGACGGACTCTAATCGAATCGTCGCGGGAAATGGATGTAACGCACTAACGGGCGGTTGGTACTGGTGTTGGCAGACTATGTCCAGCAATATAACACGGCCTCGCTTCGACCAGCAGTCCAGCAGACCTACCGCGGGACTCCACCTCCTGCGAGAAGACCAGTGGAGACTTATACACCTAGACCAGTGTCCCCTGACGACTACGATGATGCTCTCATTCAAGGACAGGTACGAAAACTGATATTTATAATATTTTTCAAATTAGTACTTTTAAAGGCCCAACATTTCAACGTTCGTTTTATAATAACATTTCTTCTTTATGTAATCCATTTTCAGATAAGCAATCAAAATCAATACCAATCAGCCGTTCGCCAGCCATCAAGGTAATATTTTTTACGTCTAGATGTAACTTAAAAATTAATCAGTATTTCGTATATTGCGTACATTAGCTAGGACAAAACTTAACATTACAATATTATCGACGATCCAGGGGCGAAGGTAATGAATTGGGCTATGAACATCATATACCGAGCAGCGTGAGGACGACTGTATACGAAGCTACTACCCTAAGCACTACTCCTTCTACAACTAGCACAAGCACTACCACAACCACACAACGCCCAACCACTGCACTCTTCACTGAAGCAATGACCCCGTCTAGACACACCTCAAGGTACTACAAAAGAAAGCCCTTAAGGACGTGTGTACGATGCTCATTTAAGCTTGAATCATGCGTCCGTTGTCAATAACTGTCATTTGAGTCATCGTAACTATATCACCTCAACATTACATTTACATAAATATTCATATTCATCATATCAAGATCATTAACTTGAATACAACCTTTGAATTGATTATTGTTAATGTCCCCAAATACTAACATTATGGGTTTTAAGGTACTAAAATTTATTACCAGTTTAAAGGTTGTACATTCTATTCATCGTTTATATCTTCTTATCTATTCTTTACTCTGTTTCAACTTCTAAGTTACAAAGAAACGGAAACAAGTTTACTTTTGTGGTATCTTTATTTCCTTATAGCCACTAATATTTGTTTAAGATTTTCTAATATCCTACAATGTTAATTCATTTGTAAATATTTTCATGTTATTCGAAGAAATTTATTATTTAGAGTAGAAAAAAATAACACAACAAAACAATAGTCGTTTAATAGTTAAAATATTGCAATGCTTCAATTAGAAAGATTTCTTTTGCTTTGTATTCAACAGATCATCTTCAGATGAAAATCCCTTACGCAATCCTGAATCCTCTTCGAAACAAAATTTACTTGACTCAACTTCTTCGCCTTCTCCTACCCTTTCGGCAATAATAAACGTTTCATCCCTAGCTAAACCTTTTGAAAAGACTGTTAATAGTCATAGATTGGCTGACACTTTACCAACGACTGAAAGGCTGCCGACCCGCAGACATCCATCTCGTGTGACTAACAATCTCAATAACATACCGGTTGAGGTTGTACAGGCTCCTTCTAATGCAGATAATAAAAAGGTGGTTTCGTTAACTACGGGATTTTCAATTCGGCGAAATCTTAATAACACTAAAAACCCCTATACATTAACTGTTATTACAAGGCCCTTTGATACCGACGATAAATCAACTAGTAAGAACTCCGCAGTAAGTAATAATAATCAACGTATTCAACAACTCACAGATAGGTATTATTATAATACTAATAGTGATGATAAAGGTAAAAGTGATGATCAAATTATTGAAAATGAGACCGAAAAGTCGTATACGAAGGAAGATATTGCGCCAAGTATCTCAACTAGAAGAAAAGATGCTTTTCCCGAAGTCGTAGAAGAAGAGCCAGTTGTATATAATCGACCATTAATAAGACAAAGTTCTACAACAAGACCTAGAATCAGAATAAGTACTTTACCATCTACAACAGATACCACAAAGTACTATATAAAAACTGTAATTAAACGTCCAACTCCATTTTCTTTAAAGAATGAAAATAATGAAGACTCTACTGAAAATGGTATAAATACTGAATCATTAATTGAAAGCGGTCTGAGAAATTTAAAACGTCCGATTTTAGCGCCTAGCGATCAACAACCAATTGATCCAAAAATTGAAAAGGCACCAGAATGGGAACAAGCCGAAGGACCAGCAGATAGTGAGCCAATTGTTTCACCATATAGAACGCTTAATAATTTGAGAAATAATAATAATGAACAAGGTTCACCATTGGACTATTCTACGAGCACCACATCAACAACTCGCTTTACAACAACCACACCAAAACAATTGGTCGAACAAACGGTACGAACTGAAAACTATTCTCAACGAAAACCTTTTTATTACAGTTATCGGGTAGTCGACGAAGTTGTGCCTGATCAGACAACTGAAGTTTTTAGCGGTAAAGTTAAAAACATTATAAAATCTTTCTTCAATAATTTATCTTCCACTCCTAAGTATCCTGAGTATTCTTCATCGTCACCAAGATCAACACCGAAGCCCGAAGAAAAAATTGTAAACATAGGGTTTCAAAAGAAAAAAGTTAAATACAGCGATGAAAAACCTTTAAGAAATAATGTTAAACGTATCCAAATTATTACGGAACCTACTATTAATAGATTCATTTCATCTAGCATTGATTCAATCAGCTTTGGTGAAGATTATGATAAGTCAAGCAAAGATTATTCGTCGCCTACTTCTACTTTACCACCTATAACTAACGCACCTTTTGTAAATGTTATCCCCGAAACCACCCCAGTTATGTTAGAAAGTTCATCTATTAATGAATATTCTAAAACTTATCGTGAAAAATCTTACGAATCTAAATATACCCCAGAAATAAATGAAGACGATGTAGAAAAAACTCGTAAATATCAAAAAATATTGAACGAAGAAGTAGCACCTCAGAATAATTATCGCGATAAGTTAGTTAAAGAATTGACCAAATTGACTGTAACAAATACTGATAGTATACATCCATCGACTACGACTGAGCGATTCAGACCTCTAAATATAATTGTTGATGACATTGCTTCGACGACTAGTACAACTAAATCGACTACGACTGTGAAGGCTACATTAACGTCAACGACTAAGAGTTTATCCTTCCCAACACGGGCCTCACGAGTAAATCCCGCCATAAAGTTAGCTGCGACAAATCCAGGAGGTGGACGCAGGAGTTACCAATCGTCGTCCAATTGCTCATCAGACAACAGTCTGCAAGCGAATCCAAAATGCAACGAAATCAAATATCAGAGGTACTTTACTCACCGGCCAGTAGTCTAAGTAGCCTGGAGATACTCTCATAATAAACCTATTAATGGACGGTGGAGGCTTCGTCAACTACAAGACTTTACTTTCCGCATCGCGAAGTAACTAGCATGAGGATGACCATATTCTTACGACATCGTTTAATAGCACCCATTGCTAAATTCTGTCGCTTAGCATACTATTCTCATTGGGGGACTTCAAGTCGGTTGAGTTGAATTTCTGAATTGTTAACTCCTGACGTTACCATTTCCACTTCCTGCATTCTATTGGCAATGTATTTTGTTAAGTATTTTGTAGTAGTATGCTATTCAGTTATACATTTAAAAGTTCCTCAATGTAGCTATATCGTTTTATGTGCACCACATTGCAACTCATCATTTAGTGTCTGAGCACCACATTCACAACGAGTATATCAAAATTATGTTTTTGATATGCTGCTTGCATGTATTAATATTATTTTATTTTAAAAATGTAAAGGAACGATTATAAAACAAAAATGCGTAAGTAGTTTAATTTTTTTAAACAACTCCAAACGCTTGAATTAACTATTTTTACAATCAATTGTATCATCATATCACAAAACTAATGAATTGAAAAATAATATTCAGAGACTCTCAAAGAGTCTTTTGCTTTATCTTTAAACCACGCCTACTAATTAACTATTTTTGATAATCATTTTGTTAATGTTATTAATTCTTACAGGCCGACTTCGACTCGTGGTCGGGGATCAGCACATTACTCTACCTCAAGCGTATCTGAAACACCACAACAGGCTGCTCCAAATAGAGGAACACCACCAACGTTAGAATTGAAATATAAAAATCTCACGTGCTTTCATCACAATTCTTGCACTTACCTAAGTTCATACAATGTGCTATCATTTTTGGATTCTTGCTTAATCATTTTGCTTCTATCTACATCTAAAGACACATTCATCATTAATCAATAAATTCTCATTTCATGTTTTTGTGTTTTTTTTAATATATTTTGTTTCTTGAGCAGTCGCAGCCGTCCAACATTGAAGCCCTCCACAGCTATTGTATCGAAGACCACAGAGTTTGTGGACATTTATGCCTACCCTCCGAAAAGACCATCAGCCGTATATCCTCAGCCAACACCAGACAAGACTGCCGCAAAATGCAGAAAGGATGTGTGTTTGTTACCTGATTGTTACTGTGGTGGCAAAGACGTCCCAGGTACGAATTTTCATCTCTTTATTGTTGTCTTTGTTATTATTATAGTTAATAATGCTTTTACTATGAAATATCGCTGTATTAAATAAATTTGCTAAATATCTCAGGTAATTTACCTATCAGCGAAGTACCACAGATCGTATTGATAACGTTCGACGATGCGGTGAATGACCTGAATAAAATGTACTATGAAGAACTCTTCGAAAGAAATCGAGTCAATCCAAATGGCTGCCCTATATCTGCCACTTTTTATGTGTCCCATGAGTGGACAGACTATAGTCAAGTCCAAAACCTTTATGCAGATGGCCACGAATTTGCCTCACATACTATATCGTAAGTTAAAATAAAAAAAAACGATCTTCATTTACTGAGCGGGATATATAAATACTTCTTAATATATATGTAAAACGTCCATTATATAATTGAACTAAACATTCGCCGTAAATGGGTTTCTATGGTGTATATCGTGAACCAAAACGTTGGTATACGGATGAGTGTTTGTATCTTGCGCATTCACTAACATTATTCTTGGCCATCTATATAGCAATAACTATGTAGCAATATTATTATTTCCTTCCATATTTTTTTCTATAAGCAATCGTTTATATTTTTCATTAATAATTTTTTGTTTATTTTCCTTTCTTCTTTTACCATCCACCTTACCTCTTTACCTATCTGCCTTTTATATTCTTTCCTCTTCCTGGCACGGTTCTTGCATATCCAATAACCACATGCACTATCACTACCTACATCCCGCGTTACAACAGGCGACTTGCCGGTGGAGACAGTACCACAAATCGTTCTACTGACATTTGACGATTCAGTGAATGATCTGAACAAGGTACTATACGCGGATCTCTTCGAGAAGGGCCGCGTGAACCCCAACGGGTGCCCCATCTCCGCTACGTTTTATGTTTCTCATGAATGGACCGATTACAGTCAAGTTCAGAATCTTTATTCTGCTGGACATGAGATGGCCTCACACACGATTTCGTAAGTTATTAAAAGAAGTTTCAGCACAAGTAAATTACACAAACATTTCAAATAAATTTCACAATTTATACACATATTATATTCTCTCTTACTATTTCCATTTTCTTATTAAACTCATTGATACTAAGACAATCTTTCTTCAAATTATTTTCAATCTTTGTCTTGGTTGGGTTTATAATTGGATATATTTTTATGATAATACATCATCATTTTTATATTTTGATATTCTAAAAGAGAGCTGAAAATTAATCTGATATTATACATTTACAGCCATAGTTTTGGAGAGCAATTCTCCCAAAAGAAATGGAACAGAGAAGTGGGTGGCCAGAGAGAGATTTTGGCAGCTTATGGTGGTGTTAAACTCGAGGATGTACGAGGAATGAGAGCCCCGTTCTTGTCAGTCGGTGGCAATAAGATGTTCAAAATGTTGTACGATTCCAACTTCACTTACGACTCTTCATTGCCTGTTTATGAAAACAGACCACCGAGTTGGCCATATACTCTCGACTATAAATTATTCCACGACTGTATGATTCCACCTTGTCCAACCAAATCATATCCAGGTACGAGTAGATAGATTCTAAATATCCTACGGCTCTAATTATTATTAAGTATTGTATGGCATTGGTGTATTGAAAATAATTTGATCATGAAATATTTTAGGCGTTTGGGAGGTTCCTATGGTGATGTGGCAAGATCTGAATGGTGGTCGTTGCTCTATGGGCGATGCTTGCGCTAATCCACCTGAGGCTGAAGGAGTTTATAAGATGCTTTTGAAAAACTTTGACAGACATTATACAACAAACAGGTAATAGTCCATCATTTTGTCTAACTGTACTGCAAATATGATGATTTTTTTTGTCATCTAAAATTATATAAAGATAGTTTTAATATGTTATCTATATTTTTTTCAGAGCGCCATTTGGTCTTTTCTACCACGCAGCTTGGTTCACACAGCCACACCATAAAGAAGGTTTCATCATGTTCCTTGATTTCATCAACAAAATGAAGGACGTATGGATTGTTACAAACTGGCAAGCTTTACAGTGGGTACGCGATCCCACTCCTATTTCAAGGCTAAATAATTTCCTACCGTTCCAGTGTAACTATCAGGTAAACAATATTCTATAGCCTAATATATTTTTCACTCAGATTTTCCTACAATAGTTAATTATTAATTCTAATTTGTAATTTAACGTTTTCAGGATCGGCCGAAAAAGTGTAACAATCCTAAAGTATGTAATCTGTGGCACAAATCTGGAGTAAGATACATGAGGACGTGTCAACCTTGCCCAGAAATATATCCTTGGACTGGCAAGAGTGGCATCAGATCTTCAAGAATCGACAACGATATCGGAGAATAAGAATATGACAGAAATTAGACAACGAAATAATCGCATCAACCGCTGACGAAAATGACTTAAATTATCTTATTATAAGCCAACGAGGCAAAGACCATTTTGCTTGTATAATATTGATAGTAGAAAATGTTTTGTCACCAACTAGAGAGTGCCATTTAGATATTGATGGTCACAAAGCAAGTATTGATACTTAAAACGATTTCGTCATAGTTGAGAGAGATGTGATTTAAATTTCTTTTAGCATAATTTAATTTCTTCATGTTAAGGATATCGTTGTGTAATGTATTGGAAACTGTGATATTATGTGTTTTCAATCCTTTAGAGTGAAAAATATTTCCAAAAGTTGTATGTTACGATCTTGGTGCAATGATACTTGCAACATTCTCCTATTTGTGTTCGTTTCTATTATTTTAATGTAAAACTCCTCGGATGATGCATGAAGAATTTATTTGTAACTAATATAAGTTATATTTTTATTTTTATATTACAACCTAAAGTGATATTAAATTTATAGTAATTTCTACATTATTGAAAATTTAATCAACATGATCCCATAGCTGTTTTCCATATTTTGTTACGAAAGCCATATTAAAATTTAGAAAATGTTATTTTCTAATCTTGCCAGCTTCGTGGTTGACACTGCCTTTATACATTGTAAATATAGGATTATAATACTTAGTGTTAGATTAAGTCTCCGTCCTTTGAAAACTTCGTTCGAAAACTATTTGGCTGCAGATGTTATAAAAATATATTAGAAATAGTTTATTTACATTAAAAATATAAATTTCTTTAGCGTTGTGCAGACGTCTGACCACATCGCTCCGGTGATGTGGCACATGTCTCTGCGACTGCTAAACCATTTTAGGTTTTAAAAACATTCCTTTTTCAAGATTTTTAAACAACGTTCTCAAAATTTTAGCAACTTCTTGTCATCTTTTCAATAATCGTTGACTACATTGTCTTTGAAATTAAATTAACAGAATGTTAAAGAATATAGGATTATTGCTTTGGTTTGCTATTGCAACTGAAGTGGTTGGAAGCGCTTGCTACAGATCTATTTAAATTAAGTAATTTTACTATTTATAAGTCCTATTATTGTAAATATAGGTTTAGTATTTAAAATTGGTAGTTTCATTTTTGCAATGAAGATATTTGATTGTGGATTGCAGAAAAAAAATCGGATTTATAAATGTAACAATGATTTATCATTGGACGTAAAGCGATGTATAAGGATTCCGTTTGTAAAGTAATTTTTATTTGCGTACCTAGTACTGTAAAATAAAAAAACCAGTGCTGATAAATAAAATGCTAAAACAAATTTATCTTTTCTTATTTTTCCTCTTTATTGCTTAAAAAATACTATATAACTATATACTAGAACACAATTTAGACTTATAATAGAAAGGAAATATGAAATAAATAAATGCGAGTTTAATATTGTATGTACTGTACTTAATTTATTACGGCGCGTAACTACCGACATTATATGAGAATAAATACATTGGTTTTCAAGAAACACCTGTTTTTTCCATCATCAATCCATTACTGTCCCACTGCTGGGCACGGATATTCTCTTAGAATGAGACGCGTTAGGCCATTGTTCACCAGGCTGGCCAAGTACGAATAACTGTGTTGGAAAAGGACAGATAATTCTCAGATATGTTAGTTTCATCGCGACGTTTTCCCTCGCGATTAAAACAAGTGGTAATTAATTTGTAATGCACATATAACTTTGAAAATTATAGACATAGAGACATATGCACATAACTTTGAATGCGTTCGAACCCCGGACTTCCGCATGAGGAGCCGGAATCTTATCACTAGTCTATTATTGGGTACCTGTTTCACGCTTTAAAAGGGTAGTTGGAACTCTTCTATAGTTGCCCACGGCGGCACACCTGCCACAGTCGTTGATTACAGAATGCTTGTAAGTTATTTCCATTGCATAAAAAATGTCGGCATGTTTTTAAATTGATATATTACTATGACGGCAGCAAATGAGGCACTTCCAATGCCCTTTTCAATGTCGTTATGATTTTTTTACCACCCAAACTCGGCCTTTACATGAATATAATATTTTTCAATAACTCGTCAATGTCACTGCCTAGAACCGTGACCGTGATCAAGATGGTGACGCAACATGGTTCATCAATCATGAAAATTCAATCATAACACCTGGCTGACATTTAACTGACCAAGGTTCTGTGAAAACATATAAAGAGATGCGATTCCACATTTCCACTTAAACCGTATTCACTTCAGTTGAGCATGGTGTAACAGTCTACAAAGTAAATCGAAAAATGTCCACCAAATTAAAATTTTCCATTTTGCTTACAATATTTATTGTTACATTCGGCCAAGAAGTTGAATTTTATCCAGGAAGGTCAATATATTCTAATACAATAAAAAGAAGTTTGAGTACAGCGAATAAAAAACCTGTAAAAATAACATATGATCAATCTATAAATAAAATGCTAACGGTTAATAATTATACAGTTAATAAGAATAATTCCTGGAGAGAGTTCCATAAGCAAGATGATATAAAGGAAAAAGAATTTCAGAAACGGGCAGTCGATCCAATATTTCATGGACATCCAAAAACCAGAGAAGAGTTATGGCATGAACACTTTCTAAATAAACGTACAGAATTTGATCAAACGCCTTCTCTTATAAAACTCATAAATAACATAACCTTGACTTATTTGAACAGTTGCGTACCCGTTATTTTATATGACAGTCGGGTTAAATCAAAGGAAAGTTATTTATTTCAAAATTTATTGAGAGGTTTTCCGGTCACTTATATACATGGATACATAGACGAAGATAATCGGTTAAAAGAACCAAAATTGCTAGATTTGACACAAGACTGCTTAAATTTTATATTATTCCTAGAGGACGTTAGAGCCAGTGCGAAAGTTTTGGGCAAACAATCTGAGAGTAAGGTAGTTGTTGTAGCAAGATCATCGCAGTGGGCTGTTCAAGAATTTCTATCCAGTACATTATCTAGAATGTTTGTTAATTT
>DWKL01001748.1:0-13969 GCA_018249415.1 Phareas burnsi | reverse complement strand
AGCACGAGATAAGATAACTAGCAGAAACCAAATACTACTTTGGGCATCTCTTTGATGTAATCATCATCATCGACCCATTATTGTCCTACTGTTGGGCACAGGCCTCCTCTTAGAATGAGAAGGGTTAGGCCATAGTCTGGCCAAGTGCGGATTGGTAGACTTCACATACCTTCGAGAACTTTGCAAGAACTCTAAGACGGTTTCCTCACGATGTTTTCCTTCAACGTTAAAGCAAGTGATAATAAATTTCTAATACGCACATACTTCGAAAAATTAGAGGTGCGTTCGGGATTTGAACTCCGGCCATTCAGCTTGAGAGGCCGGAATCTTAACCACTAGGCTATCAATTCTTCTTTTGATGTAATATAATATAGAAAATAGTTTGTATGACTCCCAATGTCGGGCAAATTTTGCTACAAGTTTTTGTTACAAATATAGATAAGACTCGAATGGCGATAGTTTAACGAATGAGCGAAGCGCTCCACTCATGTCGTGTTATGACAAACCAGAGGTCCATTACTTGTGCCAGAGAACAAAACGAGTTTAATATTGAATGCGGGTCGGATGCCGATTCAGATTCTGTAACGCGATACAGGCATGCACGTAACGCGATACAATGACGAGGTTGTCGATACACCGGCGGCAATGAATACGGATGACGATCCAACAGGAAATGATGTTCAACAATAGTAAACAAAACAGTGTGGTTAACTCGCAGTAAAACATAGAATATTTTTTTTTTTTTTACTTGAGAAGAATAGCAAACGATTCTGGAAGCCACCTGATGTTAAGCAGTCATTGCGGCACCTGAAACAGGACTGAAGTCCTATCCGAGGTCCTACGTGAAGACGTTACTACTTTTGAGGACAGAAATTGTTGACCCGCTGTACATGTTCCTAACAACCACATCTCTCCGATCGAAACGAGAACTGTTTCACGGCGGGTTATAAGTGCGGCCTTGGTACCTCCCCGGTCGAACTATGGTTCTACCACGTATTTACACGTTTCACAACTTTACATGAAAATTTGAAGAGTAACGTTTAAACTATATGTTTAATATGAGATTTACGAATATGGAACAATGTTGATTATATACTGTTCTTTTATTATTCTGTATTTTGCATATATTCATTTATATTAAAGATAAAAACTCTCGACACCGATATAATGAACTTATTTATAGAGAGGGACATCTAAATCGTTGGCACTTAAATGGTTAGTATTTTAGCCTTCACTTGGTTTACACACACATAATATATTATTCCTAGAAATGATCCGGTGTAGTTGACTGTGTAGCCGCGTATATTACTTACATCAGTGTTAATGCAGAAACTTCCGCTTTCAACCGCTGATCAGTCAACCGTGGGATATTTCGTGTATCATACTTTGTTTTGTGAAGCAACTTTTGACTCAGCTCATTGCGATATTACAAATGATGCATTGCAATATTAGTCCAATTTTGGAAACAGATAAAGATTTAGACTTGACTTCTATAGGCTTCCACAGGGTATGCCTCGGTAACATCTAGAAGTTCCTTCGTAGAATATAAAAACATAAAAGATAGCAAATATAGAAGAACGATGCAGCGCTGGGCCATCTTTTACAAAATATCAATCTATCATGCAAACAAATGTTGTACGTCGTTTGGCAAAATACACAACAATTTTGTCAAATTATCCTACACATGAAGCCATTATCTTCATTATCATAATAAACCCAGAAGGATTAGGCCGTAAACTACCATGTTAACTAAATGGGGATTGGTAGACTTCCGAGACCTTTGACAACTTGAGGCATGTAGATTTCCTCATGATGATCCTTCACCGTTAAAGCAAATGATAATTAATTTCTAGGTCGTACAATTCTTCAACGCGTTCAAGAATCAAACCCTGGACCCCCAGCTTGAGAGCTCGGAGTCTTACCACTAGGCTATCTCTGCTTAACACATGAAGCTATGATGACAGTTACAACACATCCTTTTATTTACGTACCTTTTGCGTACTGTATATTTAGCTATAGAAATCTATTTTATAAGACAACTTCTACGGTGATATATTTTCAAGAACAAATTCAAGTATATAATGTAGTACGATTGATTTGCTTATTATCGAAGTAAAATTGGGAAGTAAACTTTTTTTTAAAGTTTTATGATTTTCGCCTCTTTGGCAAAGTTGAGGTTCAAGTTGGATCATCTGAAGGAGCGGTCCGATTTCAAATAAATGTAGAGAAACTAGTAAATGGACAAAAGATTTTACATTATCTTATATATAGTTATAAAATATTGTTTAATTGAAATGCGTAACAGCAAATCTTTATTCGATATAGTTACGATAAAAAAAATCGCAATAAAAAATAAATACAGTATCAATGTGAAAACAGTGAAGTGTAGTAGACGTTCTTTGGAAGCATATCTTTCGAGTATTTAAATAGTTTCGTTTCATATAAATTGGAAATTAAAAAAAACATATTAAATAAATATAATATAAAGAATTTGTGGATAACTTAACAGTTACAATTAAGTAACTTAACAATAACAAACAACGTCATACGAATGGAACTTTCGCCAAACACGCAGTGGCTAAATTCTTGCATATGTGGCTGCTATATCGCTCTATTCAAAGTACATACGCCTGAAAGGCTTCGCAGGACGATCGACAAGGATGCAGGGGGGATAACGGCTGCGGCGGGAGTGCGGTAACCGCGCATGCGACGCGGTATCGATTTGAAAGCCAGCCGGCAGAGCCTCCTAGACCGACTAGAGGGGTAAATTTGTGAATTTTACACCATGCACTTGTTAATATTTAATGTCAACTCTTAGGAGCTATTTAGTTGACGTAGTTTTAAAGATAAATGTTAATTTTTTATAAAAATGTAAATTAAAGACAATATTCTTGAATATGTTTGCAATCAAATTAAGAAGATAAATATTGTGCCCAATGCGACTTGCTAATGAGGTAAGCAAGAAGGCAATAAAAGCTATAGAACAAAAGAGTTCCAAGAATTTTGATTCAATAAAGCAAAATACAATTCAGCGAATAACACACAGACGTGCACTATTGCATACACAATAAATGCAGAAGACGTAATGTTACGTCAGCTAAGGTTAATGATACACTTGATGATGGTATTTAAAACAATAAAGTAGCATTAAGGCGCGTCACACACCTTACTTTTCATGTTTAACATCAATCGGCAAAAGTTTTCACAAAAACATATACGGCACAACAAACAAACTACAGAAAATATTGACGAATAAAAAAGCAAAATGATAATGACGATGAAGATGGGGGGGAAAAAGAATAGAATTTCCATTACCGGAATAATCCCCGAAGTGAAACAAAAGAATACGCCATTATCGACAAGAACTTGGAGAGGAAAAGCTTCTCTCGAATTTTTCGAAGTTTAATCATGGAAAATGTTCCGAAGAACCCGTCAAAGTGATTAAAATCACTTTCGTATCCCTCACTTTTCTTCTTATGCGATTAACCTTTTTCATTAAAGAATTTGGGACCAAAACAAAGCAATGCGTAACCCAATTTGATTTACAGAAACGTCACAGGACTAACAATGATCCCCTTCCATTTAGCTCGTTTTAAATTTCGTCTCGAGGAAAAACCTTGTGTTCTTTCATAAGTTCCATTCACTAAAGTGTTATTCTGTATTCAAAAGCTTTGAATTTGAAGTGAATAAACTCAAGTTCTTCTTTATTGCGAACGTTTTATCTAGGTCAAGACAGAAAGAAAAAGATTTTATAAATGGCTGTGTTTTTAAAATATTTCTAAATCGTGGCAAAACAGGTTTTTTATAAAGCGATAAGATGATTATTAAAAGTCGCATCTTTGTCCACGAAGGGAAGGCCCTCAACAACCACTCTGTGCTTAAGTGGCAACCTCGGAGTCGAGGTTTTGTTGTTGGCCTTTATCACGCCATGACATACAAGAGTTGAGATTTTACTAAAGCTGGCATATGCAAGATGCTTTCCTTTTGTATGTCATCCACAATTGTAGAATGTTTTGTTGCCTTGTTGATTAGCATTGCAGTTATATTAATATATTAAATAAATTTTACCATCTAGGAATTTTATTAAATTGTCGAAGATATTTGTAATTAATATTCCAAGAATTGGTATTGTTCGAAGTGCGTATTTAGATTCTGGACGCTGCTTAGTCTAATACGTTGTCAATCAGTTAAAATTTCTGCATTGCGTGATTGGGCGCGTTTTCGGCAAAGTTTTCTCACATGCATCAATACGCGCCAAGCGCCGGCGAGATTGCATCGCTAGATCGATCGATAAGACGCATTGAAGATGCGCATCGCGTTCAGATTCACGTGCCTCAACCTATGGTGAACTCAGAGTTAAGATACAAGCATCCGAAAACATAACGACATTGTAGCAAATTGAGAAGTTATAGACAGAAAACGTTAAAGAGAGCGAATCCGTAAGTAAGGTAATTCGAAATGGGGGTGCTAATTCATCATGAGTTTGTAAGAAATCAATGGGGGTAATTCATAACGATGGAAGGCATCAGCTGTAGTTCGACTATGAAGGCACAATGCCCGCAGCTATTTCTGCTTTATGTCATAAGTTTCGTGTTCGTTCTAGTTCGAAAGGGGGTGATGAAATGAAGATACTTATAGTGTTTTGCTTTATTCTTCAAACCAAACCGCTTAAGTCAATACAATGGTATTGTATTTAAACAAAACCTTTGTAGCGGTTACCGGCAAAACAAGATTTGTAAAAAAAAATACCGGCCGGGGAATGGCGAACGTGTTTGCCACCATTCTTCTCTTAATCCATTTGTAATCCGCTAGTTACAATAGTAAAGTTGATAATCCATGGAACTTTCGAGATTGTTGAATTATGTTATCTAAAAATCCTGTTTTGCAGCTAACCACTACAAAGATCTTGCTTAAATACAGTACAATTGTACTAAATTAAGCGGATTGTACTGAACGAAAGCGAAATACAATACACGAAGTATTTTAGCTTAGATAGGGGTAGCTATGGACCCCGATAGGCTTCATATAGCGCTATATATTATATGTTTGATAATAAATGATAAAGCAGACGCAATCCCAAGTACAAAATACAGTAATTGCATATTTAACTTTCTCTAGTACGCCGATTCCTACGAAGCGCGGATGATATTATATTACGTGAGACGGCGGGGCTTCGGAGGAAAAGCTTATTCCGTTTTTACAAATGAGATCCTCAAGTAAAACCTTCTTCAGAAAATGACGAGCGCTATATTCTCTCATCGGTACTTGAGATAATATTTTCACTAGGTTCCCATATATTTTGATTGGTACGAAAGTAATTCTGTCAATTTCTTAATATCATTTTATTCAGTCTGTAATCAGAGGTACAGACAGATGCAAGATATTTCCCTTCGGTCCTCATTACCGACGATTCTGTAGTCGTTAAATATCATTCAAATTCGATTGTCTTGGTCAACAGGAACCAAGTTGACTGCATGGCTTTTGTTACTGGCCTATTAATAGTCTTTTAAAAAGAGTCATAAGTATGTAAAAAATCTTAAACAGTATAGCACTGCAAAAGATTGATCGTAAGCGAGCTAACCTATTTGTAAAATTTCGTTATAAAAATTTATAATCGGAATGTTTTGAAACATATTAAATTAATACAATAAGAGATAATACTGATCACAGATAATAATTATGTTTGCAATTTTTATTAATTATTTAGTTTTTTTTCTTGTCTGTTATGAATAAGCTGGTTGGGGTGGTACGTCGCCTTCATTATCCATCGTGAAGATGTGATGATGATGAAGTGACGTGATGAAGATGATCGTTGGAGATGTGTAGTCGACCATCATAATCCTCATGAGAAGTAGTAGCATATCTACGTACAATCTCAGATAGGACTTCAGTCCTACTTAAGGTTAAATGTGGACGTTCGTGGGCTGCATTAATCACTGGCTTGGGCGCTCGTTTGTTACTCTTCTGATATAAAACACAATACAGACTAAACAATGTGACAGGTAACGCAGGCAGAATTTATATCACATAGAGAAGACAGATAATGAAAGATATAAATTATAACTAAGAATGACGACCTTTAAGTTCATGCATAGACGAATGTCATAATTGCAACTATCAAGGCAGCTGCAAACATTAATTACTAGCTGTCGATCAGAGCTAGAAATTTCTAGTTCCGCCAACTCATCAGTATCGCGCTTCCACTAGTATGGTTGCTCTATTTTCTAAAATTAGTTCGCATCAACACCGCAATATAACTGGCTATATTGGTGAATATTAAAGAACTATAAATAAATAATAAAAAAAAACTACTACTGATGATATTTGAAAGCGTCGGCAGCTGTTGTCAACACGGACGTCAAAGGCTGAATCGCTTGAAAAACGTCTACTGAACAAAATTATCTCTAACAATATAATGGAAAATAGGTTGATGTCGATCACGTTTTAATTTTCTTTCACTGTTCACAAATTAAATTTTCCATTATCGTGTATTTTCCGAATTATCTTGTCCTCTAGCAGCTTATTATTTCATTCGCTAATCCCAATGTTAAAGGCCCAGCTTTGATTTTAAAACCATTATCACTTGCAGAAAATGCGCATACTAGTTAAGATTAAAGCGAACTTAAGTATGTTTATCGATCCGCAAACATCACTTCCACAATTATTTAGTACATGGGATCGGACGAGCATCGTATCCTGAAAGTTCGTCCCCGACGAGTACAAAATCAAACCACAAGATAACATTTAATACAAACGTTCAAAATAAAGCCAAGTGTCCCGGCGATAAGCCGTACACAAAACAATAAACAAGTTATCAAAACACAGATAATGTTTACGTTACCACGCGTTCGGCATGCAAACTGTCACTCGTGTACAATGTACCATTGGTGTGTGTAGTGTGAGCCCGAATCGTATCAGTGACGATAGTCGGTTCGTTCTCAGATCTCAAAGACTAAATTGACAAAATTAGAGATAATTGTATAGAAATATATGTCGCATTGATCGATTTATAAGGGATATATTTAACCCAAGTAAAAGGTAAATTTTCAAGACGAGTCCGTGTCAACAAATAGACAGGAATACAGAAATAGGATTTTATTTACAATTACATGTGGAGCGATCCATGCGATTTCACTTCTGCTTCGCTTGTATCCACGTTTTGTCGCAATGATAACAGTGCAATGAACAACGTAAGCATTAATGTAGAGGTTGATAAGATTGGTCTGTCCTGTGAAACTGTTATGGTTAAGGAGACAGCCGAAAGGAATCGGAAGAGGGCTCCAGTCCTCGGAGATGCGAAGCTGAATTCCTAGATTTATCTACTCAGTAGTCCTCAAGGAACATAGGCCTTGTGGCTCCGTATGGCCGTGGGGGCTCCGACTATTAATTTGCGATCCCGAGAAGACGGCAGTTTGCTTGAACATACGGGATGGATAAAAACATTTTACTTGTGTGATTAATTAATGTGAATTTTTTACGATTTAAACCCTAACATTTCTGTTCTGTGCAACTGATTGAGCGTACATCTATCACGTAATACTGCATACTTTCTTTCTAAATCCACATATACTAAGATGAGACGATGTGAATCATAGGCATAATTTAGGCGCAGTATTTTCAAGCTCTTTATATACTAATGAAGTGACAAAGTCTATGCAGATAGATATAGGTACCAATGCAACAATGGTGAATGCCAAGAAAGCCTTTTGTTTAGTGCTAGTTCTGTGCCATAATAGGAGTTCGAATAAAATAGATTGCAGTTATTTTATGATACTATTTAATGATAAGACTGTCCCTGTTCAAATTTATTAAAATAACATTTATTTGGTGTACAATAAAGAGAACTTGTATTATATTGTGTAAATGTAATTGTGACAAAACTGTGAATAAATTTATCTATATACATATGCAACACAACATGCAAGTGATCTAAGACAAAGACGTTATCAATAGATATCCGACGTTAAGATATTTCACGCTCGATTCCTAAAAGTTTATTGAATGCTAGTGTTACGGCACATATGGAAAAAAACAGCATTGCAGAATCTCGAAGGGAAGAAGCGTTGATATAGCATACTCTAGTTATTCTTCGATATCAGGCCAAATAATTTAGGATTGTACGTAGATTGAATAATAAGGACCAATTGAGAAGGAAAACAACAAAGGCCTCAAATCAAATCTGTAAATCAAGGTTACCTAATGAACGACCAGCTGATATTAATCATTTCCCCGATCATCGTGAACCGAAAGAGTATAGACAACCTTACATCCACCGACGATCAATCATCCGAAACACGCGAACGCGAGGGAACGGGGTTTCTGTGCTAGACGAGAAAGGCGAGTGCGTCGACCCCGGTGACATAACGCGTTTCGGCAAACCCGCAACAGCCGGCCGCCGCGCCATTCAATGAATACCAGATACAATACAAAACACACAGCAATGCAACTTCCGACATCGAGGAGAAGTAGGTGCAAATCGCGATACGATTTTATTATGTATCAGGGTCTAGTGAAACCGACAGCAGTCGTTCAGAATGAAGCGAGCAATATCAGTGCAAACGACAAAGACGAA
Organism: Phareas burnsi; assembly: GCA_018249415.1. Taxonomy (NCBI): domain Eukaryota; kingdom Metazoa; phylum Arthropoda; class Insecta; order Lepidoptera; family Hesperiidae; genus Phareas; species Phareas burnsi. Next base: position 5,397 of record DWKL01001748.1, on the reverse strand, counting down.
AGTTACGGGCTCCTGAATATCTATCGAAACCAACAGTTTCGGATCGTGTTACTAGATTGATGAGGGGTGAAATGAGGGAAAATTATATATCTAACAATTTCACATATAACATTTTAAAATATTATTTACAGGAATTGATCAGTATTCATCATAAAACCGCTTTTGTTTCTCAGTAGTCGATATTGTTTAAATTAAAATAATATTATTTGTTAATAAGTAGGTATTGGCACATAATAATAAACAACAAATAGTAATATCGGTCACGGATGTACCTACAGTAGAGTATTTATCATTCTCATTTAATGTCTTAAAATATAAGAATGTTCATTACCCAAGATATAATTTCCAAAATTTGGATTGGTTTAAAATGTTTAAATAGCCCAATATTAGTTAAACTCCATCATTATTCCAAATTGATATAATAGAAGACCAAAATGATAATGAAATGGATGGTAACGTAAAGCATGTGTTTGACGTAAATGACTGACAACAAAGGTAAAAGGTAAATAGGTATATTCCGCCTGCAAAAGGAATAACATTTACAAACGTAATAAGCGTAGAAAGAATTAACGTAGTGATTATTCAGCTGCTGTCGGAGACTGATAAATATTTGATGGACGGTAAACAGTATTGCCGCTATCAGAACCGCAGAGTTCATGCATAATGTTAAAGGTGATAGGACTCTTCGTGGTTCGGCTCTGAAGGTATCACCGCTTCACCGTTCTGTCTCATATTAACAATATTTCTGGTGTGAAAGATGCGGTGAGAAAGACATTTAGTCCTTATGGTTTGTAGCATAGAAGTAGCTATGCAATAAAAAAAACATGCTTAAGCTTGAATGGAAAAAGGATTAAGTCCATTAGTCCTCTTCAATAAGTACGTAAAATACTTCATGATCTTCACAAATCCAAATCATAGATTTTTGTCCGCACCAAATACAGAGATGATGCGAGAAAATATAATGGTAATTATCAGGAAGCAGACGGTTAAACGAACAAGACAAGAATAGTTCAATATATATCTTAAAAAGTTAGAGAATACACAACAAATATGCACTACTCATTGTCACGTTGAACTAAATACGAAGATGTTTTATGAACATTCAATGGCGAGGATAATATCCGAGGCGTCCCAATTCGAATGTCTCTTGAAAATTCCGATTCAATAAAATAAAGTACGACAAACATTTTATGGAGAATTCTTTGCAGTTTTTGGTATTCAATTATTGAAAGCTTTGAAATATTTGATTCTCCGGATCAATTCAACCTAACACTTCAGCTTCCGAATTGTCACAAATACAATTTTTAGTGAAATTCTCACCGAACCTACGCATTTTATTAGATTACTGCAAATTGAATTTCCGCTTCGCATAGGCGTTACAGGGTAAATTATTTTCAATTCACACCAAAATGGTTATCGATCGCGAAAAGGGGGTTGATGGCAAGCAAGGGGTGGGTGACACACGACACGCGCTCATTGGCTTCTAACCTAAGGGGATGTTCACATGATAAAAATCTAACGCGCGTTTTCAAAATCACGCGTTTACCCACATATAGATAAATAAATATACAGTTATTCGCGTGTACGTGGGGTGTGAATGCGCCCTACCTACCGATGCGATTAGAGAGTCAATCTCTAAACGCAGGCACACGCGTGGTGACGCGGGACTATGTGCGCTGATCAGTTGACCGCGCATTTTCGTCGCCAATGCACGTGTTTCGCTTTGTTTTTGCTATTTACGGACTAACTAGATACTTTGCAAATTATGGAGAAATTAGTGCATGCAAAAATATTGAAGTCGATCTCCTAATTGACCTCGGTTTAGGATATAATGGAACTTATTGAGTCTATTTTCCGTAACAGGATGGACCACAAATAAGTTTTCTTTTTTGATATCTTTCCTATAATACAATATTATAGTTTTCTCGAGGTCCATATTCTGTGCTCAACTGCAACAGATTAAGTTATGAATTAGCCACGGGGCTTACGAGCACTGGCCATTACCTTAAATTGTTGGCGCGTTTAATTTGATTTGGTCCTTACAATTCCTTCAACCCACACTCGAAGGATAGTACAATAATAAATTAGTTATGACTTATTTTATTGACCCGGAGTTAGTTTTTGTCTATAGTATATTGTCAATAAAACAGGATATAAAGAATCGTACGGCTCACTGCTCGCTTAGGATATATCGATATTTTAACGGTTGGACGAAAACACGGCTTATTTTAAACGACATCTACGCCATTAGTTTTACTCTTAAGTTTGTATACGATTATATTTGATCTAATTCTTGAATTTTAACCGTGATAAAACTAGTAAGTTTAACGATGGGTAAACAAATCACCTATTTTCACCTTATAAAGTTAGTGTTATAATCAGTTAACAGTAATATTTTATAATTGAATGTGAATATAGACAGTTTGAGATGCGTATAGCCCCACGGTTTGCGTACATCGTAACTTATCTCCAAAGTTAAGCAATGTCGAGCGCGGTCGGCAGTTGGAAGGGTGACCGCTAGTGGCTAAATTTTATACGCGTTATTGTGCTTTGGAGGGTACGATAAGCTGTCAGTCCAGGTTGATATAATTGAACAGCAGTCGTTATGTGCAGTTTGAAAACATCCGGACTCAGATTGGCTACTAAACAGTATCTCCACCAATCCGCATTGGAGCAATGTGGTGGAGTATGCTCTAATCACCACCAGGTTGTAGGGAGAAACCCGTGTTAAGGAGTGGAACATAAAAAGGGACATAAAAAACAACCATCCAGCCTTACAAGTGGTATAAATATAGTATTTTTCTCTTAAATCATACCTCCATCACCGAAAAGTTATCAAGTCGCAATTTTAGTTTGGGATTTAAAAAAAAAACGGCAAACGTTTCAGAACTTTTATTCAGATTGAGTTAACTTTTCTACCATAGAGAATCTTACTTTTAATGATAAAAAGTCGTTCAGAAAATCTGTAAATTATTCCATTTAAAATATAATTACTTTCAACCAATCGAATCACCTAATTTGAAACATAGCGAAAAGTTTAAATGTTTAAAAGGATTCTACATTCAGAGATAAACTTACAAATTGACACAGTCTTATTTAAAGGGAGTCCTGAGCACAGCAAAATGAGAAGCTCACGTCATTTCTCATTCTTTTTAATAGAGTAAAAATTCTTATCGACATACGGTATTGCCAGTTTCGACATAATATATCTATAGCTATAACTAAGATTTATTATGTTTAAGATTCATTCATCTTATGACTACTAATTGACATAAACGACATCTAGTTCTCATCGATCAGAGCTGCAATTCACGTGCTAATTAATAATAATAGACGCGTAGCCTCTACGCTAGGATTTATACGTCCTGGGTGCCACAGACAAACACGAGTATGCCCAGATCACGTAGATAGAACAGAAGACTAAATTCATCATTTAGACGTCTGGCTGGTTCAGAAGCGAACCCGGAACCCTCTGCGTGGTTATGATTAATCTTTAAACAATATTAATATAAACAGCTGCAGATTATCAAACATAATGAAAGAGGGTATAAGGTAATTTCATATAAAACAGAAAATATCACTGCAATGAAAATGTCTCTCGTGACATCTTCGATACATTCAAGCTGCTACAGTTGTTAGTGATTTCGACGAATACACTTTTTCCGATCTACGAACACGGTGGTATGGCATTAGTGTAAAATGGGTTCAACAAATAGCTTTAAGTGGAGCGTCAATCAATATCTTGTCACGGATACTGTCGGCGAAATGGAAAATTAATTACGCCTCGTTCAATGAAACTCCGCATCGGATATACATATTCATGCGTAAGACATCTTACCATTCAGGATAAATTAACAAGATATTTCTTTTAATCTGCACTTGCTAAATTTGGAAATCTAAATAGTTACCTAAATAATTTACCTACATTTATAACAAGAAAAATTATGTATAAACGCTTTATACGCGCATAGCCCTACAATATAAGTAACCCTGTGTCGTGGATGCCATAGATAAGTACGAAGACAAGTACACACATAGCAAAACCCACAACAGAAATCTAAATTTATTATTTAAATGTCTGCTTGAACGGGAATCAAACATGAAACCTGCTGCGTGCCAGACCGGTATGATAAGCGGTGCTTCACGCGGGTCGTCAAAATTAAACATTTTATAAAATTAGACATTTACGATAAGTCAACAAGATATTTATTTTAATGTTAGTAAATTTGGAAACCACAAAATAATTAGCTTTATTTGCAACAAGAAAAATACCACCACATTTACCAACACACACATTGATGTGGAAGTGTCCTGAGCATTTTGTTGCTCAAGCTTGTCGCCCGATGTAGCGAACTGCCCTTTTTCTAATCGCAAACTGAATTACCACACGTTGCACAATTAATTTCAACAAAAACCGCCGGTCACCAGCATTACGTGGAAGTCCTAATCAATGACGACGGAGTCGAAATGACGCAACGAGAATGTAACACATTGTATAACGCACCTGAAGCCGCTTGCTCAACGCACTTTAAGATCCTATCGTTAATTGTTGGCCGTGTTGCTAATGACACTTGTTAAGATGGCCAGTGTTAATGCTTTCTGCAATGTCATTTATGACAATCATTGCATTGGTTTCCTTGTTTTGAGAGTCAAAATTTGCAAGTGAATCAATGTGACAATTTACAATTGTACTGAATTTTATAATTTTTTTGTGTTGCATTCTTATGTACTGTGGGTTTTTACTTTTTTTTTATATGATGACGGTAGACACAGTTGAAATAGGTCAGTACTTTGGTCAGTTTTTTTCCAACACCTCAATGGTAAAAAGATGGAGCTCCTTCAATGTAACACCCAAAAAGGGTACAAACCTTTTGTGACTTTTAAAACCATATCAATACCAGCTATTTGCCCATCATGGATGAATACTATAAAGATAAAAAAATGTAGCAATTTTGTATCACATATTTTAAATTGGAAAATAATCACATTTTCCTATTTTAAATGTTTTTTTTTCCTTTTTTGTAGATGTATTCATCATCATCATCCCATTGATGTGCCACTACAGGGTACAGATCTCCTTTCAGATTGAGAAGGGTTAGCTCATAGTCTACCGTGCTAGACAAGTGCAAATTGGTAAACCTCTCATACTTTCGAAAACATTAACATTGTTTATTTGAGATATAGACATATTTTGGGATTCATTTTTTTGTTAATTCTTATGGAACATACCACAATAATGTGTGTATTAGAAATTAATTATCACTTGCTTTAACGGTGAAGGAAAACATTGTGAGGAAACCTACACAACTGGGAGTTCTTTGCAAAGTTCTCGAAGGTGTGTGAAGTCTACCAATCCGCACTTGGCCAGCATGGTGGACTATGGTCTAACCCTTCTCA
>DWKL01001747.1:0-13970 GCA_018249415.1 Phareas burnsi | reverse complement strand
GATAATAATATTAATAATGTATGGTATAGTAATATATAGTATAATAACGTGAAGTAAAATCTACGTGGACAATTGTTAAATTAATCATTTTTGCACACTTATTGTGGTGGAATATTGAGCACTTTCCTAATATAATAATTACCTTGACATATGTATTCAAAATAAATGATTTAATTTGAAATTCATAGTCCGACAGTCACGGTGTCCGACAGTCACCGAAGAAAACGTGCATCTAACTTCACAGTTTCAATGTTATTTTAATCAATATCAACAAAATACCGTTCTGTAATCAATCATTCAAAACATCATACTGCGCCGTAACGTGCCATTCAGTTTTATAGTAACCACTGGGATTAAAAAAACTTGCTCATAGTGCTCTTAACATAACTTTTTATTTTTTAATATCATAGTAAGCTCCCTATTTGTGTTGACCTAGTTTGGCTGCTGACCCTACAGGATCCAACATCTAAACACAGGACTACAAAAACCAACGTAAAACAACCTCCAAAATACATATAAGATAATTCACGCGCATCGCTTTCCACGTAAGCTGAATAGATCCAATAAAATAACTTCTCAATGCTATACGATGGATAATAATCATGAATGGCATTTAGATCAGCTAATATGTCGACTAAGCGCTGGCGCCGCTCCAAAGCCTGCGACTAAGTGTAAATCATATGATGCCGGCTTACAGACAAAACCGAAAGCTATCGAGATCATTTTTAACTCAAATTGAATTGCGTTGATTGTGTAAATAATTAAGTCTCCTATCTTGAGTTCATTTGCCTTTCTTTGTTAATTGCCATGAAATTTATAAAAATGTTCTGATTGTATGCGTATTTAAATATTAAACTTTTACACATTGATTATGAAAGATCTTTAACAACTATTAACCTTGGAATAAATGTAATATGCCATTTAAATAATCTAAGATGCTAATGTAGGGAATGTTGAGACAAAAGGAATACACGTCGCTCTGAAACAAGGAGAAGTGGCCTTGAAGGACAGTTGGAGTGGGGATCGTTTAGGTCAGGAGCTGTCCTGCAGTGGACCTTAAAAGGCTGATGGAAGCGCTAATGTGCGCTTATGCTTATGGAATGTAGTTAGTGTTCAGATTGTTTATACTTATGAGTAAAAATATAATCTGCAATTCAGGGCATGGGATAAGGTACGAATAAATAGTAAAACAATGCAAATATTTTTCTTCAAAATGCAGTCGATAATAATCATGAATACGGCATTAAGATAAGCGCTGGCGCCGCTCCAAGCCTGCGACTAAGTGCGACCACGTGATGCTCGGGGCTGCCCAAATCGGAAATCGATCGATAACACTTATTTGATTCGATTTGAATAGACTCGAATAGTGAATCGATATGAATAGGGTTCTCACATATTTGAATAGGGTATCTGTGTATTGTGTAAGGTTCTATTTGAACCGCGGGGTGGTTTCACTTTGATAAATTATTATTGAGTAAATATCATGATTTATTAGAAGAAATTCGAGATATTTTATCAGACGTTAGTGCAGATAATAGACACAAAGGCGAGTCAGGCGGGTCGTATATTGTCATTTTGGAACCTTATATATTATAAGAAAGATTGAATGTAGACAAGTTTGTTCTGTCATTTTTATGATTTGTTAGTTTAGATCTTTGAAGTAACTTCTAACGAAGTAACGTCGTCCTTATCCAAAAAAAAGTTTTTTAAAACTATTCTTAAATAGTTGCTAACTCTTATATACACAAATGTAACTAACGTACTAGCAGATAGAAACAGACTAGAATATTCCTGAGCGATAGCGTAAATACCGATAAAGTTCAATGACAGCTGCCAACCGGAGACTCAAAGAGCAGTGACGTCATTGGCCATACGTCCCGCGCTAGAGCGCCGTACGACGTACTCGATTGAGATTTAACTGCCGCCTAACGCGACATTCATTCGATACCCGAGCCGTACCCTCGTCCGTCCCGACTACTGCTTGACGGTGACTGGCGGTCGATTAAGCGTTGATATACCGAGCTTCGGTAGCGTTACTGCAATTACTAGGAGCATTTGATTATTTTATTTTAATAACGACTGTGGCGCGAACAGTTGTTGTCCTGAAACCGTTTATATGACACCGATCGGTTAGATCACACTATCGAAATAAATATAAAAAACTAATTTTATTATATTCAACAATGTAATAAGAGATGACGTACTGAGTTACTACTTGCTAATAAACAGGAAGGCGATAGTAACTGGTCAAATTAATAAATGACCTAACATTTATGGCACATCGCCGGCGCGTGGTACATCGACCGCTGCGCACCGACCGCAGTATTGCAAGCAGCTGACGACTGCGCAATATATTCCACATGAAGCGATTCGTGCACTTAGCGGTAATGTATCGATGCTACGTGATACATGGCGTACGTGGTAATTACGCGATGATAGAGCAAGCGCTCATTGGCGGGCCGCCAGTAGCGCCCCGCCGCGGCGAGGACGGCGCACTCCGGGTGCGAGGAGCCGTGTTCGGAGTATACTTAGCATACTTTATGGTGAGATTTTTAAAACACCCAAGGATACGAGAGTCTACGATTCGGAAGCTAATGGTGCCCTCGCGTATATCTTCTCTCACATTTTATTCCTCTCCCATAATTACGTTTTAGTTTTGCAGCCTTACGCATAATGTTATGTATAGTTTAAGATACAGGCGATATATGCAATGTTAAGAGTTATTTCCAAGTTATACACAGACATTTCAGTTTAGTTTGTATTAAAATGTACTATTCGTAAATTTCGTATTTCTCCAACAAAATAAATCTACTGGAAATATACAGATGGATGTGAAATGCATTTTTACATTGTGTCATATTAACATTAACAGTACTAACAGCAACACGATCGAGATTCCCCTTTATGTCCTCCAACGTTCTTAATAACTGGATGAAACTTTTGCTGGGTTTGTACTACTCGCATTGTTTTGTTTGTAAAAACGTAGTACTTAGATTTAGTACTGAGTTGCTTAGTGATAACTAAATAACAAACTCGGATAGGGCTTGTCTTAATTAAGGTTAAACGTGGGTGTCCATGGGCTGCAAGGACCACTGAACACCAGATAGCCTGCACTCTCGTTTGCTACTCATTAAACATACAAATGACCACTCAGACGTTCCTATTATAAGTAGTAATAGCTCAACACCCGTTTGTAGTGGAACAAAAACGAATGAACACTTGTAACTCGCCACTATAATTTGTCACTAAACACTTATTGTGGCTATTCACACAACTCGACAAGCGACAAGTACTTTGTGAAATTGTAGCGAGGAAGGATGTTTGGCGTTTCTTAAGTGGGATTGGCTGCTATTTACTCCCACTTGTGGTCTCACTAACCAGTTCGGACTATACTAGTAATTTAGGTGAGTAAATTTAGACGACTAAAATGAGCGATTTAGTACTGTCTGAAGTAGTACTTAATTACTAAACTACTTAACAAAATGTTTATTGCTTTGACTTAGTGATGAACAGACAAGAGGAGATGTGGAATAAGCTTCCTCCTGGGGTATTTCCAGAGCGCTTTGATATGGGGTTCTTCAAAAAAGTGTTAAAAAAGTTCTCCTACGAGACCGGATGCATTGGCGTTGTTGCAAATGTCCATAGGCGATGGTGATCATTTTCCGTTAGTAAGCATTAAAATATAATACTAAAAATCACTCCGTACTTCTATAAACTAACGTTGTTTAAACTTGGCTTATAGACTAAATCAGCATATTGACACACAATTTATAGTGCAAGTGATAAGTACTAAGCATTAGTAACTAAACACGTGTTTACATATTTGCTACATTTGAGTACAATTTTTTTTTTATTTTAGAAAATTAGCAAATGAGTGTGCAACTCCCTAGATGTTAAATGGTCTCTGCAGCCCGTAGACACCCACATATAACTTCAAAAAGGATTGCAGACTTATCTGAGGTCATACATAGATGGGTTACGACTCCTAAAGACTATGGTCGCTCAGCTTGTAAGTGTACAAACTAACCACATCGCTCCAACCGAAAAACAAGAATGACTTCACGGCGGATAATAATATGTGCTCATTAAAACTGGTAGAACTTGGTAGTTTGTGCGGAAAGACGGTGATACTAATATGAGGGTTTTCAACTTAGTGTTCAGGAAAAGTAATTCACATGTGATCGATTTTGAAAAGAATTCGGAGGGCACTTGATCTTTGTTCAAGGGTAATAGTGACCGCTCACATCAAGGCTGCAAGCTTGATTGGTGCTCCCATCATATAAAACGAATATTAATATGTATGATGATATATATTTGATGACCTGGAGTATGCACTGCACTTCCTCGCACACAGCACACATAAGCAGAAAACGAAAATATACCCCATACCAAATACCACCACCTAATGTAATAGTTGTGTAATTAACATTGACGCCCGCGCGCATGCAGCCGATGGTCGTTCTATACAGAGCCAGTAATGTACAGCATCTCGATACGCGCTCTTAGCGGTAATTACTCGATGATGGACGGACATTGGCGCAGTGCCAGTGTCGAGTATGGACAGTGCAGATTCAAGGAAGCAGTTTTAAAAGAGAATACGTACATATATATCGGTTAAGTTAATTTATTTATATGTACTGAGTTGGGCACATTGTGATCCTGGGAAATGAGAGGGTACAGTGAACACTGACTAATGTGCTTAGCGAAATATCAAATGGTATAGTAGTGGTATCCCATGAAGAGGTCAATATAAAAATGCCCATAAGAAAAACTAAGGTATCTTGGGAGTTAAAGAAATGAATATAATTTACAACAGCTTGTCAAATATAGCAGGTGATATGTGCTATATTCTATTGCAAAATAATAAGTCTAGTAATGTCTGAACTAATAGAATAGTGCCGATATTCCAGTACATGGATAGTGTAAATTATATGATAAAAGTAATCTGAATAACCAATTGCAAAGGATATTAATTTTCTTCGGCTGTATGACGTGCTGTAAATTGATATAAAAAAAATGATTTCTCTTACAAGTGCTAATAGAAGATACTACGTAATACATCGACCGCAGTGATGTACACAGCTGACGACGATCCCATATATCGCTGGTAATGTACTGATACGCGCTCTTAGTGGTAATTACGCGGTGATAGGCGAGCGCTGGCGTGGTGCCAGCCGCGCACGGCAGGACGCCCGTATCGATGACGTCGATCTTTCCGCCGAAAATAACGCGATCGGAAGTTAATTTCGAGTCGGCTGCAGCGGACTTATCTAGATTGAGATATATTTTTTTAATGCGGTTGCTACATATAATCTATAAAAATAAAAAAAATAGAAAAAGTATCATTCGGTATTCTTAAAACAAGAAAAGTTTAAAAAAAACACACCGACTATAGTAATAATAGTAAAGACATATGAATCCTATATCACCCGGACCATAATAATGAATCAATTGACATCTCATTCGTGAAAATTGGATGAGTAGCTTAGGCGCTATGGTGGAACATACGTACATAAAAACATACATAGACTGGTAAAACATAACCCTTCTAGGCTTCGGCGTTATATATAGTCATAATTGCTAATACTTGCGATCTCTATTAGCATTCAAGTGCTAAATATAGAGTTCGTTTTCTAAATGTTTGTCTAACCGTCTATTTTGGACCGAAATCATTTTCATTCAATTGTAAAATTGTAAAATTGTTGTTTTTCTTCTTAAAAGCTGAAAATCATACGTGAACAAAGTTATGTGTAAATTAAAAATATTTTTTTAATTTTTTTTATTTAATTTTTGAAGACCCGTGTGGAGTAGCGGTCACAATACCGTCTGACACATAGGGGTTTCCAGATACTATTCCCGATCAGGCCGACATCTAAATGACGAATTAAGATTTCTGTTCTGGGTCTGGGTGTAAATATGTTCGTCGTTGTATAAATCCATGGCATTCACAACATAACGTAATTTAGCGCGGATGTATATGTGAAGAAACTATTAGTAAGCGTTATTATTTATTTTAGATAAAACTATCAAGGAGGTTTTCTTCCTCAATTGCATTAGATATAGATAGAGACCACACCTAATTTCCCCTACAGCCCAGCCAAGAGCCTCAAATCTAGATAAGCGCACAACAAATACTGCTCGATCACGCGAGCCACGATCTGTTGATAGCAAACTAACATTTGTTAAGGGGCATGGAAACGTTTGGACGATTTGTCAATTTTTACGTTGCTTTTTTAAATTAATGTATGTACACATAAAGAAAACAAAAATATATAAAACATTTTTAAAGGAAAATCAATACGGGGCAGGTAATGTTAATTCCATATGGTAATCTCTTTCAGCAAACCAGCAAAAGGGGAATGGAAAATAGAAGCAAACTTAGTATATATGGAACAACGTATTATTATTATATTATATACTGCTTGCTTGTCATATATTATAGACCTTTGATTGCAGCGTCAATAAACAAACTGTAACACAATATTGCGGTGTACAATAATTTTCTAGCTACATCATTGTGTAAGTACTGTTCTAAAGCTTGTGTTGCATTGTTGGTAAATCATAATCAATGATAGCGCTGCCTCTTACGCAAAATCCAATACAGAACAATAGCGTATTAATAATGGTCCTCAAAAATTTGATACTAAGTACTGAATATCAGTTATATTTATGGTGTTACCAAATTTAATTCTACGAATTTATGATTCCAATTCCATGCTCGCCTCTCTCACAATGTCTCCTTCACATTATAGCATAGGAGTAGTAAACTAGCGTGAAGCCCACCTGACGGTGAGTGACCATACCCATGGACATGGTCATGGACGGTCAAAAACGCAATGCTGCTTGCGAGAACTAAGTTGGAACGCCTTGATAAACGTCTCTCCCTCACCACACCCTTCGAATCAGAAGGAAGCAACGCTTAACGTGACCATTTAATATCACATGGCCTGCACGCTTCTTTGCTTCTCTTCACATATATGATTTTAAGCTAATATTATCACGGAAATTATACATTTTTATATTATGTAACGAGTACTCACGATTTGCGGTTTACAATACATACATCTTCACATATAAAAATAAATATTTACCTTTACATTTATATATTTTAAAAGGTAATAAATACATTTAACATCACACATAAGAAAAGTTGAATATTAAAATATATTTCATCATAAGTATCGCAAGATACGGAACATATTACAATATAACAGAAGGTATTCCGAGAGCTTGCGGAGCAGCAGGAAGTTGTAAGCTTGCCGCGAAGTGTTGGAATAGCAATTAATTCCTTCGCAACGGTGCAGTCGAACTGCGTTTCAGTGCGACTTCGCAACATTTACGTCGAGATGAATTCCACCTGCAACTTCGCGACGCTTACGTCGAGATGAATCTTATCCGCGACTTCACGTTATTGCCGTGTACGTCACCAAGGAACACTTCGAGCGGAGCGCAACTTTTGTCAAAGCTCGTTAGAGCTCTGAGATGCTAATATGCATTAATCGCTCTGGTTTGTGAAAGTGCATCCATTAGTTTTAGAAGTTTATTATTACTTTATTTATTTAATTTATTTTTTATGTAAGGTGAGAAGCGAGCGTGCAGGCCACATGTTATCTAAAACAGGACTAAAGCCGTACGTAGATGCTACTGCCCCTGAGGACTTACATGGTCGCCTCGCTATATTCTAATTTCTTATAAACCTGTTAGATTGTCCCTAGTCTCTCTGGGCAAGGATAGAACTGGAATCGATCCGTCTGTCGTGATGTTCGCGATGTCATACGGATAAGCAAAATAGTTTTCTGAATTAACTACAAAGTGTTTCCGTGTATTTTTCAATTTCCTAACCTATGCCTATTTAAGGCATCAAACGCTGCCCCGTAACGCCGCTGCGGTTTGGCGCATCGGTTCAAAATTAAAGCTACGTTCCTTTGCGCGCCTCCAATGAAGTCTGCGGTTATCGCATCAAGTTTCAATGGCCCGTTGTCGTGTTAATTGGATTTACCGCTGGTATAATTGATAAGCAAAATATTGGTTCGCCATTTTGTTGGCAGTTACCCATATTTAAATACTTTTAATGGCACAGAAATTCGGCGTTTGTTTTGTTTACTTCTTACGATCTATAAGCAATATTTTGCTATCGACCTATTAGAGTACAATATGCCGTACGATATATGGAATCCTAGTCCAGGCGTCAACAAAAACTAGATATTTATAATAATAATCTGATTAACCAAACACTCAGTTCAACAAATCGTATAACGTTAATTTGAATACAACTCAGTAAGGTGACAATTTAAAATCGTATTATTTTAAAAGATTATACTTATCTCTAAGATATCATTTGCAACATAACGTTCACTTAGACAGAGGGGGCTAGTGGGCTAGTATAATTATTATGCGAGCGTGACAGATGGCAATACAACCCCGCACACGGGACAAACTTAAGAGAGACCACAGAAATACATTACATTCAAAATGTATGAAACTTTTAAAGTCTAATTTGAATTAACATCAGTAGAAACGGTGTAATAAAAATAGTCACTAGACCTTATATCTAAAGCAAGTAATACAGGCGGGCAACAAGGCACAGCTATGAAAATATATTAAAGTTTTTGCTTCCCGTGTCTTCTGAGAGACCTGCACTTTACACGCCATGTATCTAGATTACGACGTAATCGACTAACGTTATAATCAAAGAGTCAAGTGTACAGTGCTTTTTGACAAAACACAAAAACATATTATTTTAAATATTGTTCAAGCTGCATTTATGGCAAACATTATAAAACCACAACATAGGCTTCGAAGGCAAGCCCGCCACGTTTTTATAATGGAGACATTTCATGCAATAATATTCATTTCTTTGATTTAATGGATTTTTGTGTGTACGACCAGTTTTCGACGAGTTATTTAAATTCCACTCTTAAAGATCAAGTTATTGACAAAGTTACAGACACATTTCGCGAACGTGACTGAGCTTTGTCCGCGTGGATCTAACGTAGAAAACATAATGATTTGCATTTGTGATTTGTACCTTTCTATTATTTTCCCTTTTCCCTAAATCCTAAATAGCGCAGCCTAGCGTGTATAATAAAATCCACTTAGAATGAGCGGGCTCCAGAAGGCTGGCGGAACGGTTTGCGAGCGTGACCGAGCGTGACGCGTATTGTGGACCGTGGCGTAATCCGCAAACACCACCGATTTAGATGGAGACTTTTTTATCCCACTGGAAATATAACGGGGCAGGAAAATATTGTCATATATGACATGTACAGTGCTTTGCCATATTTAATACAAGTAAAACAAATTTTGTTTGAATAGTACAATATTATTCTGTGCCCTGCGTACCATCGAAAATATTGTAATATAAATACTTGTTATCACGCTTGTTATCACACAAAGTGTTCAACTTAATACGGTGAGTAAATCCAAGAGAAATAGCGGGAAATAAAATATAGCTGACGAAATAGTTAAATGCTCTATATGAATATTCAAAATAACTATACATTTCAAAGTAACTCTGTATGTTTGTTGCTTTTTTATGCCTAAACTGCAGAACCGACTTCGATACAGTTTGGCAAGGAGATAGCCTGTATTCTGAAGAAGGATATAGGCCATCTTTTATCATGAGTAATATATGGAAGTAATGCCGCATTTATAATAATAGTATGTATAAAGATTTGTACAGGAACTCGCGAGTGGTAGTGATGGGACATAAAGTAAATAATGATGGGCGACATATTGGCCATGTGACTCATTTTGTGCCTAAAAAATTTTATTCAAATCATTACGCGTAATAAACCGTCTGAGTTACGCAAAAATATGTCTTCATATGTCGACGTTCACGGAATCGTGATAAAATTATATTTTTAACGAAAATACAAAAAGGATTTTAAATTAAAGGACAACGTTTACAAATGCCTTATTAACCTTATAGACAAAAACAACGATTATCAAAATCAAATTGCCAATGTGATAAGACTCACACCGCAACTCATTGCACGCATAGAAAAAAATATGCTGTTAAAATGCTGTTTAAATTGAAAGGGTTGATTTAAGAACTTCTACTATTTTTGAAATCCTGAAAGTCTATAAGTCACTCACCGTTATCCTCTTCAGCTGTCTTTTCCCCTTGTACCAGGTGACGAGGGCGGGCGGGCGGGAGCCGGCCGACTCGCACGCCACCTCGTACCGCCGCTCCGCCGTCAGAACGCCGCCTTCGCCCACTTCCGCCGGCTTCTTGATTTCCACTGTGAGGGGTTTTACTGAAAAAAAAGCAAATATGAAATTTGCTTTATTTATACTATTCCTATTTTCAGCTTCGGATACGTGATATGCAGCCTTTGGATTTTTGGTTCTCAGGAACCCAAAATACTTTTCGAGGTAAAATGTAGCTTATGTTGTAAGTCAAGCAAGTGGTTTCAAAAACTATTCCAGCGGATTGGAGACGTGTCACTGATAGACAAAACGATAACAATTTTAAAAAACATTTTCAAGACATTTTGTTATCCCAGAATTAATTTATATGCCAGACAAAAATAATAATACGGACTGGCATTTTTTATTAAAAAAAACATGATACTAGTTTGAGCAACTTTTTTTTTGACACTGCATTTTTATAAGGTCATATGGGCCTAAGGCCTATTTGTACGGAATTAACACAAAAAGCGCCCGTTTTTTATTTTTGCAAATGGAAAATGTTTATAACAGTTGAAATAATGTTGACAGCGGTTTTGCACAAACATAAGACATAGCTTTCTTTTAAACTGAAAATTTAACTATTTAATACCAATGAAAGTTCCTCACTCAGTCAGGGCTAAATGCAAATTTGGTGTTTAGCATATAAACAGGGCTGCAGGCATTTAAGTTTATATTTACTTTACTTCGTTCTCTTTGTAATAATTTCGTTTCAACTAACTTCCTACAGCAATTCGTGTACCTACTATTTTTACAACAATCATTGTCGTACGATGTCAACGTTCCCGAGGATCATTGTCGTACGATGTCAAAGTTCCCGAGGATCATTGTGATTTTGAATATCAACACTCCCGGTCTCCCGGTGAATGTTGATATTGTAACGAAGGAATGAAATCCAGGGCAGGGGAGTTTCAGTGAATGTATTCATCAGATGGTAGAACTGTAGGTGTTACCACCGCGGCCCTTACAATCCGCCGTGAAGAATTCTTGTATTCCGGTTGGAGAGGTCTGTTTATCGGGCACACTTACAAGTGAGACAACTTTAGTCCTCAGGAGTAGTAACACATAAACGGACGAGTTTAGATTGGACTTCAGTCCTGTCTGTGGCTAGATGTGGACATCAATGGTCTGTAGTGATCACTTATCAGGTGAACTGCATACTTGTGTGCTACTCCTGTGACATTAAAAAATGCTAATTGACTGTTGGCAGTAAGCAGCTCAGCCAAGCACCAAGACTACGGCAAATGCCCTTATATGCGACATTCAGTAATTAATCTAAAGGCTGATGAGTAGATAGATACTTACAAAACATATCAAGCACCAACGACAGTTCCTTGGGTGGGACCAAGTGCGAGTTGGCGGCCTGGCACGTGAACACGGCCGCGTAGTCCGCGCGGCGGATCGCCGGCCACATGAGCCGGTTCTCGATCACGTCGCCCGTGTTGTGTTCGTACTCCTCGTCCACCAGCACGCCGTTCACTAGCCACCGCACTGAGGGCTCCGGACGACCTGGAAACAAAAAAGGTATAACTACTGTCTCTTCGCAATTTTATGAAACCTCACATCTTTTTCGATTTTCTATAAAATTATTAACTAGATTATCAACCCATCACTGTACCCAGACACCGTGTTCCTTTCAGAATGGGAAGCGTAGGCGGGCTTTACATAGATTTGAACAATCTAGGCGCTTTGGAGTATTCAAAGCGTCTAGATTTCTTAAAATATCTACCTTCACTGTTTAAAAAATGCTTATTAATTTCTATTTATTTATAAATAAAATAGCCATATTTTATTGTTAATATGTTGGTTCAGTATTCCCATATTTATTTTACTCTCTTCTAAAATATAATACAAATATCCGCCACCTCATCACGAAAAAAATGCTGGACTGAAATTTGTGTCATTTGACATTGTTGTAGCTCACACAGTTATAGATATTTAAGTTTTATTACCGACAATGGAGGGAAGATAAAAACGTGTAGTAGTAGTTAGTAGCAACATTTATATATTATAGACCATATAAAGGAAATAACAAGGAGACACCAACAGATAATTAAAATTTAATATGTATATATTGGGTTGAATTTGTTGATTTATCTAAAATCACTTTATGTTCTATGTTTAGTAATTGTAACTTGATTATTTTACACAATTATTAAATGCCGTTTGCAATGAGTGCAGGGATTTGTGTACAATTATACCCTTGACATTCAATAACGTCCACATTACTGTTGTATAGCTTAAAAACTAAATAACTCATTAATGTCCGTCGCCAGCGACGCCGCGGTTTAAGCAATTAAAACGCAATTAAGCGATTTTAACTTGTCACTAAAAAATTAAAAGCACTCTCTAGGGAAATAGTGATAATTAGATTTATAACTAACGTGCTATAGTCTTTAGCAGTAGCCAGTCATATGATGGCGGCCTCAAGCGTACACAAGTAGCACATTATAACTATCACTGGCACATATATTGTTTAGTAGAATATAGGAATAAAGGTAGAACTTTATTCTGTTAACAAACTTTGTACAGAAAACAAAACTTGAATAAAAATCAATAAATGAAGAGCATTCCTCGATCGCAAAGCAATAAATTTCTCTGTAAATTTCTCGAGAAATAATTCGTACAACAGACACCGACGCGATGAAATTCCTTTGGAGGATTTCTTTTAGCCTTTTGTCTATTTGTTTATCGGGCATGTGCTTTTGTGCGAATTCGGAACCATCCTTGGAACCACTTTGTCCAAATTAAATTACGAGTAGGTAGTTCCTGCGTCCGATCTAATTTCAAGTGTCAATGGATTCAATTTAGATTTGTTAACGTTAGGGTTGTCGCTTTTTTACAATTGGATCCATAAAAATATTTTCCATGTCCACCATGTTCTTCTTTTTGGTCTAAAATACGAAGTTGATCGGCGCTTGAAACATTAATTGTGATTGAATAGGTGAATAATAATTAAAAACACCTAACTTACGTCTTTTAGAATAAACTTATATTTAAAAGTAGATATATCAGTTTATTCAAAAATATAATATATCTGATTCCTAAATATAATGGCGAGTCCGGCTTCTATTTTCATGCATGGCAGCCCTAGTTGACGCTTGAGCGTTTCGGAGCGTTGAAGTTGGTGGGTTTGCATCTATTCATGAAATAGACGGCTTGTTGAGCCACGAGCTTGTGTTCTTGCTTTGAGATCAATTCCTGGGACGACGTTTAGAGCGGGCTTGCGAGCACGTAATATGTTTGCCGACTTTGCTTCCGCTCCCCTTGCGGAAATTTCCAGTTGATACGGAACTCACCTATTTGGGAATTCAGGTAGCTTACACCGAAGACCTTTAGATAATTGCAGTATTCAAATTTAAATAAGTCTTCAGAAAGTTAGACGGTTGCTTAAGTTATTTATATTTATTATTTAAAATAATTACAACCAACAAAATTAAGGCTCTATGCTATTTAGCGCAAAATTTATTACACCATAATAACATATATTCATTTTAAAATCTGTACAAAACCAACTATTAAAAGTTAAAACAGTTTGATATTGATATCATGGAACATCTGGTCTTAGTATCTTCCTTACCACACGCCATTACCATTCAAACTAGAATACAGCAGCGATGAACACAGATATGATAAGGCAGAAATAAGTGTTGCGTCGAGGCCCCTGCAGTTGAGTGCACGAGCGGTTCTACCACCTTTACTTTGTGTTGTGGTTTGTTTACTAGTGCGGTCTCACCATGCCACCAGGATTACGGCTATGGAGCGGTGGGGCTCTCCAT
>DWKL01001746.1:0-13971 GCA_018249415.1 Phareas burnsi | reverse complement strand
CACATAAATAAAGTGAGACAACAGATGCGTATCCCTCGACCCAGCCGCCATCTCCGTTCCAATTGTATAACAATAAATTGTAGAAAGAAAAAGCTGAAATTAAGTCGGCGGTACAAAGATACAGTTGTTAAGTCACAAGGTGGTCTCTAATTATTTGAGATAAATATATGATAGAACATCATTAGGCTTGCCCCAGTAATTTTGTTCGTAATAAATAATTTCTGGACGTTTCGTGCGCGCGTTATAGTTGCACGGCCACGAGACTGACTCTACCATTATTCCCATTGTTACGTATTCGAAAATTTCCACAGGGAAATTTAATTCATTCATTACATTTGCATAAGTTCGGCGTCTTTGGTGTTTGTGGTGAAATAATGTTTTTTAAACGTTATGCCTAATTACAAAGGCAGAGATGAGGTACGAAACACGAAGCATAAGATGTTATTTGTGTAATAGCGTGAACGCAGTAATACAAGTACCTACGTACGAGATTTCATTATAAATCTTATATCGTAACATTAGCATGTTGGTAACGCTAAGGAAACGAGTTCGCCCGCTGGGCACGCGGCCCGCCTTGTAAAACGAAATTGTTATAGCTATACGCCTACTTATATTAAACACGGGAACAAACATACATCTACATTATATACCCGAGTCTCTTCAAACTGTTCTGAGTTACTTTGTAAAGTACACGAAGTTGCAAATAGCGGTTATGTGTGAGGTAATAGCGTAAGCAATCTTAGCAACCATTCGCTTAGGTATACCTACGTTACTGTGTAACTAATGGACAGTGAGAGAAAATAGTTATTCAACAATGGTCTCGCCTTAATAATAGTTTCTAAGTAATTTAATAAAGCTATAGGTAGGTCCCTACATAAACGTTGTGCATGCCTTCCCTTTGTGTGATTGTAAATTGTACCTAGACTGAAATATTGGTTGTACCTTTTCGCAGTAGACATTATATAATTTTATGTTTTAAATTATTCATACCTACCTATTTTAATACAAACCCGCGTGACCTATTAAAAGTTAAGAAGCTTCGGCTACCTAAAGCTTGGCTCTCCAATTTTATTTGAGTAGCAAATTTCCGCTCGGGAAAAGATCCAATATCCGCCTTTGTTAGGTTCTGCCCCATATCCTATATCTAAATATAACTACATATCTATACTTTAAGTGAATCTGAGTTCATCCTTAAACTTATGTAAGGATGTAGGGATGGTTAATCATATCTATATATTTCTAGGTTTATAACATTCTTTCCGTCAGTCTCTATGAAATTTCTGCCTGTTTTTGATAATATTCTATTCCTAATTATTGAAATTGTCCTACAGGAAGCTTGATATGCCTACCTACATTTATTAGTGAGATATCAAAATGTAGAGTTATATAAAAAACGGCTTCATATTTCATACTTAAAATAATAGATATCAAATTTCACTAAGTACCTACATTAGGCGGAAATTGTAGAGTTAAGATAAATCACATAATTTGCTGTTTATAAGTAAGTAGGTTTTTTTATACCTTTCTTACAATTAAGAGAACGTTTTATTTCGTTCGTTCGTCGTTGTTTTCATACCTTTCTTACAATTAAGAGAACGTTTTAATTCGTTCGGTGCTTTTTAATTCAATTATCTAGTGCCAAAATTATCGATGGGCTCCTAATTCATGTTTCTATCAAAAGCTTTCTAAATCGTACGCTCACCTCGTAACGACGCCTAAATATTTATCCTCTTGCTAAGCGACAGAAATCAGCAGGCCATTAGAATATCTCCGCGCATCGTCATCTATCACTTCAGAGTTTAAAAGTCCCCCTTGTGTGATTAGGGTGCATCTTAAAAGGATCCAAAACGATAAGTCGAAGCGAAGGAATGCGGGCCGATGAGCATAGTCGCATGAACCACGCTACAATTTTGTATTTTCAACTTAAAAACACATATTACAATATCATAAAGACTATTTTACTTTGCACTAGTATTGCGGTAAATTTGTTTATTCATAGCAATGGTGGACTGTCATGGCGCTGTGACGTCATTCAACCAATGAGCTTTCGACCCAACGCGACGGCAGCGCCACAAGATGGCCGCCGTCGGCCGCTTGCCGCCGCCTTCTCTGGTTAGGCCTAAATGTCAAACAAGTTTATGTCTACAAAAGTTCCTTTAATATTTTACTAAAATAAAAGTATTTTGAATTTTGAGTGAATTTATTAGATAGTGTTCTAATATATGTTGTGTGCACCAGTGAAATAATGCTTTATTGTGGTAAGTTTGTTATATATTTATTACTTACTAAATTTCCTAGAATTTAAATAATATCAGCTTAGGTATTGTTTTAAAAAGTTATATTTCTTTGATTGTTATATATTTATTAATCTTTAGCATTTGTATAATATAGCAATATCTTCTTAAATAATGTTTTAAGTATACATACCTATAATATTTGAAATGCAACCGATTAATAGTTTCTTATTATTAAATAACCAGACCGAAAATCTAATAGGAGAATGATCGAATAAAATAAACTTTAAATAATTTTAAGTTTTTAATAAAGCAGTTAGATGCTAGGCATCTGCCTACTTATTTGACATGGGTGTACTTACAGGGAACATGGGTGTAACATAACTTTATACTCAAATAATGTTTAAATGTATTTTGTCTAATGATATGTTATTTTATTCGAACATGACATAGGTATATATCTAAATAGGTAGCAAAAACAGCTATATGTTCATAATAATAAATAATATTTATGAAAATATTTAGATATTTGCAATTAACGTAAAGGTACCCTATGTATCGCCTTGATCGTGCCAAATAATGCTTAAGTATTTAGATTAAGGTAAATTCTGTTTGGGAAAGGAGTAACTACAATAATTTCATCCTATATGAGATTAAACTTTTTAATAATGTGTTAAATAGGTAGGGGTAGTCCCTACCTACCTTTCATTTAAAGTTCGTTTTGCTTATATTTTTAAATAGATAGGCAGATAACCTACCGCGTAGATAGGTAACTAGTACCTACTCGTCTATCTACTTTCCTTATTCATTATCAACCCGTATCCCGCAGGATTCAGAATATAGCAGGTTTATCCATATTCCACCACGTCACCCAAGTGCCAATTTTAGCTACCTCTAAAGTGTTGAACTTTGAGAACATAATTTTGTAAATATTTTTGTATACATATAGGTATAAAAAGTTTAAATTTTTACATATACAGATTGGTGTGTATATATATTTTATTTATACAAATTGTCGTGTCCAGGTTTGAAGAATTTATTTCAGAAGAATAAACGCCACACTAAACGCTTAATACTCGCATCACTCCACATTCGGTTCCACTGTACTGTTCAGGCCATCGACAAAGTACAAGTAGTTATACATACACCCAGATGCATTATTTAAATAATAGCCTGGCCGAGGATCGAACCTGCATAGTTCTGCATGATAGACCGGCCGATACACCATACTGACTACACTGGCTATATATATAGTGTATAGGAGTATTTAAGTATTATTTTATTAGTGTTCACTCATTTGATTGGTAAATATCTATAATAGTTTTGGGTACAAAACAATTTTATTTATTTCAATTATTAGGAACTCGTAGGTTGGTACATAGTGTCGGTATATATCTATTTTATCAAATAACCACACGCTATTTTATAAAAATAAAACTAGAATAAGCGAAAATACTTAATTAATGTGAAATGTGAGAATTAATTTCAAATTTACAATCATTAACAAGTAAACATGTCCTGAAGAGGGTTAAAAGGTCTAAAAGGAAGGCGTCGTTAGTCTCTTCAATCGTAATTCAATCGTACCGAGATAAAATCTATATAAATCGTCGATATCGATATTCGCGACGTAACTCAGTGGTGGCAGAATTATTGCTGTGTTGTAAAGTTAGGGCGTCCGCGCACGGTGCAAATTATTATATACAATCAATATCATATTATCTCTATTGAAACTAAAATCTTTACGGAAACTTTTTTGCACTTTAGTAACTTATATGTTACTTACAATACGTGTAGATTAAAATATTATTCCAATAAGAGTAACATATTTTTATAATAGTTATTGTGAATGCGGCCTATGCGATTTTAAGTGGTCACTTGAACTCAGGAACATCTGTCACTGAATCCAATTAGATTGTAAATTATCGATGTTTCGTTTCATGAGGACCAAATTGTAACGAATCATATCTAACTATATACCGAATCGCTAAAAACTTACTTATAGATTACGTCACATCGTCCTTATAGTCCTACTGCTGGACACGAGCCTACTTTCAGAATAAAAAGGTCATGCTCCACCACGCTGACCAATGCATGCATGCATTACTAGGCATGCAGTTTTTCACACAATGTTTTCCTTCGCCGTTAAAGCGAGTAATAATCAATTTCTAATACGCATATAACTTAAAAAAAAATACTGTTTTATAGATTTCTTAAGCCGATAAATGAAAGTTTTAATATATATCATAGGTATCGTGAGGTGGATGTATTAATTCTTACTCGTTAACTTACTATTTTATTAGTAAACTATGGATATTGTAATAAGTCAAGCATAAATAGTTTGTTGTAAGCTAACAGAGTTTAAGCTCAACTAAACTGGACTTCTACAGTAAATACCTTAGTTAATAAATTCACTATTTAAAGCTGGTACTTGCGACTTTCAGCTGGCATATGGTCATTGACTGTAATATTAAGTCCATATAGAATCACTACATCCATGACATTATGACGTTGCGTTCAAAATTGTACTACGGGAGTAGGCAAGAAGTAAGAGACTTGAATTGGTTTTAAAATTATGTATCATAGTACATAGTACGTCTTGGAAAAGTTTTGTTTAAAAGTAAAATGTTAAAGGTAGTTACAGTGGTATACAGTTACAAACCCACGTTACTTACAAAGAACCACCAAATAAGGCTAAGTCAAAATAAGCAAATGCCGATAAATACTTGCAACAGTTGCTTAATGCATCCGCGGCCTAACTCAGAGGTGGCAGAATTATTACTGCAGTGTTGTGCAGTTATGTTGCGTCAATTTATTGCGCGCACTCCTTCTCGCCATAACAAAGTCGAGATCAAAGGCACCCTTCAGAATATTCAGCGAAATTACAGTTGATATTAATGGTGGACTTAGGTTGTCGTTGCATGCACTTGGAGTGTATTATTTATTACTTAATATGGGTTTAAATGATATGTTTGATTCTGATTTGTAATTGACTTATCTTGACAGCAAGCCTTTTTATGTCTCACTGCTGGATCGTCTTTGCTCACAACTGGGAGAGACCTCGACCATACAGCGCCAATGTATATTGAGTGTATACGAATCAATGGCCGACCCGTGTTAGATGATTTCAAACCATAAGACCGCTGACTATATTTAATGACTGCTATCCTATGATAACTACAGGAACCAATAGCTTAAAGTCCCCTTCAAAGTATGAAAGCGCGCACGAAGTTTAGCCACGAATGGTCACCTATACAACAACCGACCGTGTCTTACGTAGCTTAAATTCATAGATCGGTTACGACATGCACAAGCGACGGCGCAGGGCGTCTCAAATAATTACTTATCTACCTAAGCTTAACTAAACTTTAATATAACATTTCGTAAACTAAATATTTGTAAATGAGTAGACACATTTAAAACAATCATTCTCATATTACGTTTATCCTATAAGTAATGATAAATAAAGTTGACTAAACGTGTCAATACTTACCTACTGTTAAATGAAATTTATTCAATAATGTAAGTAACTGAATAGTTAATCTTTATTATGATTTTCTTAAACCACTCGTTATTAAACAAAATTACTGTAATACCTTGAGTTATCTCTGCCTCTCCAATCGGACATCTATTCATCGTAATCGTTCCATTTACTTAATTAAATATCAACGACATATCTCAGTGTTAACTGCATGCCAGTCTCTCGGCATAGACTTATAAATGTCAATTATAATAAATAGTCGAGGTAATTAAATTGCCGGCCATTATGTAGATATAAACAACTCTAAAGTTATCTAATTAAGCTACTGGCGACAAGGGAACTTGGTAGAAATTCTGTGTTTTGTAAAATAAATAAAACATTAGACAACTAACGGTTTTATCGTCAACCCGTTAATGTCTTACTGGGCACCGGTCCCTCTCAGAGTGACATGGGTCGGACCAGAGTCCACCACGCTGATCAAGTGCGAATTGGTAGACTTCACACATCTTCAAGAACTTTATAAAGCACTCTCAGGTGTGTAGGTTTCTTCACGATGTTTTCCTTCACCGTTAAAGCAATTTCTAAAAATCAGAGATGCATGCGGGACTCCCAGTGTGAGAGACCGGAATCTTAACCACTAGGCTATTACTGCTTAACTAACGGTTTGATTAAAAATATAACTGGAGTATTTATTAGATCTATTGTATAGTATATATATTTTGTTGTAAAGTTATTTTAATAGTCTTATTGTTAAATTTTGTTATTATGTTATTAATACTCTTGTTAATTATAAAAAATAACAATAATAATAAACATGGATATTGTTAACAATTCTCAATTTAAAGGTGGTAAAGTCCTTCACGTGTCAACTCCATAGACTTCATCGCCTACACGGCGGTTTTCAACCCTGCCATGATGCGGTATAAAAGGTGCTGGGTGTGATAACACTGGTCCCAGGCATAACATCCTACTTCTCAGAGCTAACAAAGCATCCGTGATCGACCGATAAAACCTCAATCTTATTTAGAAGAGATTATTGACGTCCATGAGCGGCAAAGGGTACTTTTTATCAGTTGAACTGTGTGCTCGTTTGCTACTTTGATATAAAAAATAATAATAAACTTACGTAGCAAATAACCTACCTATCCTGGAAAACAAATCATTGCACATACATTGGTTTACCAATATAAATCCCATTAACTATTTATGCACACAAGCATAAATGTCGCTCTTGCAACACTAAAACATCTCACACATCCAAAGCCAGTTACACTCACGCACACATAAACAATTGAAATTTATGCTTCGCACACATGTATCCTTTAATAATAGCAGCAACGATTTGCAAATAAATCTTCATTTTTTTGTAACAGACCGCCCCATTACAGGAGGTTTGGGACGCATGGTGCCACCCTATTTTTTATGTTTTCGACCCCACCCTTTGTTGCATTCCTTTTGCCCTCAGTCAATGATGGTACGTTCAAATGTAGTGATGGTCTTTCACAGGTGAGAAAGTAAGAGGTATCATTATATTTTTGAATTAAAATTAGTGCTGGTAACCACATATTAAGTAGGTAAATATTTTTGTTCGATATATCTACACGTGTTGGATATATCTAAACTTTTAATAAAATTGTATTATAATATTGTAAATCAATCTTCTTAGTGTTTAATGTAGGCATAAACATACAGGCATAGGTATGTCATACAAACATGTGACTTATATTTTAGCAACTCAGTGACTGCATACATACTGCGTAGAATTCTGCATTTAAAACTTGCACCAAGGTGCAAATGCAAAAGTGTCACTGCCACATATTTTTCTAATGTTTGACAGTCCTAATATTATTTTGTGAGCGACCTCAGTTAGGTATTTATCCCTTCTGCTGTTACCACATAGCATCGATCGACCTTAAGCGCGTTTGCTACACGGCATATATAAAAAACCGAACATATAATATTAAGCTAAAGTAATTAGGTCTACGAAAAAAAAAATATAGAAGAAACTGAACTCTACGCACATATCATATAATATTAATAAACAGAAAAGCAGATAAAAATCTGTCATATTAATTTTCTTATATCGCGTTTTGTAATTTAATAATTTCATTTAATATTAAATGTATTACTGTTTGGGTTATTTGAATGTAAATTTCTGTTCGTTCCACTTCTTTATTTTTTAGTATTTATATTTTAAATGTCCAAAATAGACTTCAAAAGTGCTATTGCCTGTTATTTATCCACCAATTACGTACTCACTGTGTAATAATTATTTCCCACAACTAGCTACGACACAGCCGCTGTAGTGTACCTTAAAATTGAGTGGACATTTAGTGGTCGGCTCCAGAGCCGACGGACTCGGGGTCAATAACTCCCACTATCCGCGTTGAATAAAATAGCCAATTTGCGAGGCACCTGCGACGGGCCATATCCGACGCACTCTATATTTTGAGCGGTGTAACAGCATAAAAGCATAATATTGTACCCACCGACATAAAAAGATGTCCAACGTAATCAACCTTTCAACTTTTACTTCTCTCTTAATTTTAAAATGGGTACTTTAAATAATTATCCATTAGCCATTAAAACAAGACAAATGTTAAAAATACCAGTCTGTATATGTGCACAAACAAGCTAATCAGGCTATTGGTATTCATTTATTAAAGGCGGGTAATATATATTTCAAGTTATTAAGCACACGGTCTTCAAACACACTTTCTACACTGTGTCGTGGGTGCCATGGACATATACAAAGACGAGTACACAAACACTCAGACCAAGAACAGAAGTCTAAATTTATCATTTAGATGCCTGCTTAGCCGGGAATCGAACCCAAAACACTCTGAGTGTTAGACTGATATGGTAACTACGGTGCCACGTGTGTTTTCTTTATGTTTGTAAAGTAGCAAACGAGCATGCAGCCCACCTGATGTTAAGTGGTCACCGCAGCCCATGGACACCCACATCCAACCCCATGGATGCGTCACTACTCCTGAGTACTATGATGGTCGCCTCGCTATGTGTGTGCCTGGCAACCGCACCTCTCCAACTGAAACACAAGAATTGCATCACGGCGGATTATGAGGGCGGCGGTGGTACTTCCCCAGACGAACGATTGTTCAACCACCTATAAAATCCTCATTATTAGTACATTAATGTTTGTAATTAAACATTAATGTACTGATAATGAGGACACAGCGGAGCTGACCGTTTTTCTTTTTTGATACTTATCTTAAATGGTTAAGGAACTATAATTTAGTTACACATGATGCGACGCATATATTTATATATATAAACTTGTATAAAACCAATGTTCACACAAGTTATTCCACTTAAACATTTCATGTATAACCCCATCGAGAATAAAACTGAATTAATTACCATTTTTGTTACACTCAAACACTCATTCCTACGCTAAAAGGTTTCAATATATTTTATCATACAATATATTACCTACCTAGGCACATACATGCTTTGGTTAATGCACTGAACATACAACTGTGTAAAGATACAAGAACACGTATTGAAGATTATTACTATGTGCAAGGAAGGTGATAATAATATGTTTTTAGGATGCGAACTCTATGTAGTACTCGCTTTATAAGATTTTGTTTTTGTTAATTTTGTACAAGAACAATATTGAAATAAATTTGAAACCTACGATAAAAATAGAACCTCCTCGTCATTGGCATTAAGTGTATCGTCTTTAGTAAACCCATACCTGTTGTTTTTATTCCAAATGTTTAAAGTATTACGAAGTAGCTAGGTACTTATATAAAATATGTCTGTAACATCAATTTATTATTTTTCTTTTTACAGTACTGGCTCTCGTGACAACGTTTACAATAACTTTCATTCTATAATTTATGTAGAAATATATTACCCCGTTCACAATAAACGTAATTTTGCTTTTATATACGACAGGCATTACTATGATATAAATAATTACACTTGTTATCATTTAGAATTAAAATCAGCATCGAAAAATCTCTCAAAATTACTTTATGAACATGCTGATTTAAAATGTTACGATATATTTTTCGTCACGCTATCAAGGATATAAGATATGCGTATCTACCAGAAATGAAGGTTACGATACAATCTACATTTAGCGAGAAAAACAGGTGGGTCACGCTGTGCCGCCTAAGTAATATCAAAGTAATATCGACGTTTTTATCAAACCGCCACAATATTCTTTAGTACGAAGTATCTAATGACAAGATACAAGGTGACTCTAACGTGTGAGGTAGGCATCTAAATATGGGAAATGTCAACAGCGGGCCTAAGCAAACTATCAAAAAACATTACGGGGTGCAAATAACAACGATCATGGCGTATGTAATGAAATCTTGCATCGGGATTAGTCGTCCCGTGGTGCGGCGCGCGCCGCGGCCGGCGAGGGCGGTAATCGATGCCGGGCCGGGACGCGCGCCCCGACGCCAGACCGACAGACGCCCGGAGACGCCGTGCCTGGCCACACGTCCCTCGCTCGCGCGCCGCCTTCGCCATCCTTCAATGTTTACTTGTCGGCACGCCGCGAACAGCTGACCGACCGGTAAGTCACGTGCTTTATCACTCTTATCCTCCGTAACAATCTAGCGTCTCTCGCGGCTCTCTGCGTTCCTGTGTTGCTGTGAAAATATACTGTAGTCGCCGCGTAACATCAGGCCTCCGTTTGTGCAATGAATCGATGGAGCGTTGCAGGCCCGGTGTAATGCGGCTCGCTCGGGTCGTAAATTATGAATATAATGCACCCTTGCCCTTTTTCAAGCTTCTCTATTGAATCCCTGTGGATTGCCGAGACGCACACATAGATCGGAATTCTTTAGTTATCTTTACGAGTGTAAGTCGAAACAGCGAAGCTTTTGTAATTTATCCTTTATGTGCTACAAAAGCCAGTGGACAAAAGGCTCTGCAGGCGATTGTCATCCCACCTTACTCAATGGACCGTAAAAGACAATGTTCGTTTCGCTACCGGTTGCAAGTTTGCGAAAATAATTTTTGCAAACCAATCCTGTCTTTTTGCGAAATATGCGTTCGCTCATTGGTCTTTACGTGAACAATAGATATATTGTTTAGTTACGAGCTCTACAATATTTGAAACAATTTGTCTGCCAGTACTTATTTGCGAATGCACATAACTTTTAAGGCCGGCTGTATCGTGATGGAGTTTATATATTATCAGTGAGATGCTGTTTACATCAAAAATCTTGAAGAGATATAAATCTGTTGCTTTATTTTATAGGTGGCGTTCCCGGAGGTGCAATACAGTGTGATTGCGGTCTACGGTCCGATCGGTGATCTTTCAATATATTAGGGAGTTCTACAATGGTGCAGAAATACAAGATATTTTTGTGTACAAGTTAGGAATTTGTAAAAAAATTAAGTAAATGTAAAATTCTTACCAACTTCAGCAGGTGTCATTACAGCGTGCAGATGAAGAACGAAGAAAACGCGTCGCCTTCTGTACGTATACTGAATGTATCCTGAGTGCCTCATTCTTTCCGGTATACCTTCAGTATACGTAACAGAAGATGGCACTCGTCAGCGGGCGTCGGGCGTCGAACTTCGTGAAGAATCTTCTTGATGACGTTTTGTGTTCTGGTTTTCTATTTCCCGTATATTTTTAATAAAGCTAACAGACATGTATATAGATCATCTGATGGTAAATGGTCACCGGAACATTTGAGAATTTGCAACGCCAGAAGAGCCGCCAAAGGATTGCTGTCTTCCAAAGAGAACGTTTTATTACAGGAGAATAAGTCAATTTATTGCAGGTGCATCTACCAACTAGATCGTGAATATCTTCTTGGGCTTTATATATATCTTTATTCGTGTAAATTTACAGGTAAATAAATCTTTTTCAAATTATTAACATGAACTTTCTGTTTACAGGTAGAAGGAAGACTAGGATGATGACGCCCACAACCACATTAAAATTATGATTCTATTGTAATTATATTTGAGAAGGAATAAATTATTATCTTGTTCCAAATTGTTTGATTTTTATATCTTAACATTTGAATTGAGTGTTAATATAATTTAATACTAGAATATTTACACTTTATGTTCAACATTAAAAATCATAGACCAAGTTTTGTTCAAGTAGTCTAAGTTTTCATAAAATATTTTTTTTATTTTAATAAAAAACTTAGTCATTAAGGATGTCAATAAATTTCAGATAGCTTTCAGGTAGGGCTAAAATCTTCTTTGAGGATGGTTATAAGTTATAGCCAACGAGCTCGATGATAACTGAATATCAGATGGATTTATATGAAAACTTTACGACCAAATTTTTATTTTATTTATTTTATAATTATTGGAAGTAGGATTGAATATGACCAATGTCTTACTTACAAACATTATTGACACTGACTAAGACATATATTTTCACACATGGTTAGGTATTTGCACTATCCGAAATGTCACCTTTTCCCACATTATTTTCAGCGATAGAAGGCTGTTACAATAAATATCACATGACCTCAATAAAAACGACTTTTTATTTTTTGACCTCACACAAAGAACTGGACTGGATTTCTACACTTAGAGAGAGTTATAAAGATTTACACTGATGGCTTTGTTACGCTCGAATATTTTGAAAATTACTACATAATTTTCTTCAAATACTTCTAGTAACTTTATTTATCCTCAGCATATAATCAATTATTAAAAAATTGTAATTATAATTTTTACGAGTTTATTAAAACTATCTTAAATGAAACATTTGTATTTTAGCATTTTATATTATTGGTTCTTGTGTAAAGTTAATCATGATTCATTAATTTAAAATTCAGGTTGGATGTTAAAAGTGGGTCCATTTAACCACAAACATTAATACACAGTACAGACTAGCATTTTCTCATAATATTATCAAATTCCCGTAAAATAATTCTCTGACACATTTATAATGTATACCTATTTATATAAGTAGAGCGTATATGTAGAGCTGGCGCCACGGTCGCTTCCTGAGCAGCGCCGATAACTTTTTACGATTACGATTGCCTGTCAGTCGTGTAAAACAAGCTTTTCAGACTATACACAAAAACATAAATACTGTTTATGTGTGCGTAACATCGATGTCTAATTGCTGCAATAAATCATTGCGTTAGTAACTACTTATCGACAAATTAATATCTTGTCCCTCAATTATCTTTTTGGAAGAGGTAACTGAAATATATAACTTTATGATTCTGTAATTGTTATTTATAAATCCAAAACTACAGTAGATTTTTTTTATATGATGTAACGATTTGCGGTTTTTGAATTGCATTGAAATGAATTGAATTCAAAAGCCGCAAATCGTGAGTACTCGTTACATCACATAAAAATGTATAATTTCCGCAATAATATTAGCTTAAAATCATATACTACAGTACAGATATTAAGTAAGAGATTGGAATTTATTTATTATATTCAAATTTAATATATTTAGCATTTATTGATACAGTTCTTTTTACTAAACGACATCCGACACGATCGTAAGTACATATATTTTTCCCATTTTAGTTGTAATTCAAAAATATTTTACTTGCTACGATAGTAATCATATTTAATTTATGAATTTGGGACTCTTCCTAAAGCTTATCTTTTTGCAATTACAAATAATTTCATAATTTTCCCAGATAGTTTTTGAAACATTTAAGTATATACTAATTAAGAAATAAGATTACTAGCTGGTGTCCAGGTCGTGTCTTATGTAAAATGTAAAGAAAACTAATTTGTTCCACACGTTAACTTTTAGTGTATTCAAAGATCAGAATATTTCAAAGATCAATGACGATAAATGTAATGAAAATCGACATAATGTTCACTTTTCCATGCATTATTTCTATTTCGGCAGCAACGCCATCTATGGAAAAATGGTTGAACTTCTTGCACATGTTACGAACCTGCTCTAGATCGAGAGAATGAGATCCAAATTTTTGGAATGCATCTTGTATTATTTTATTTTTAGTGAAATTAATAAATCTATTCGAAAAGTTTTTGATCAACTATACTTTTTAACTATAACAGTAGTGAATATTATTCATTTTGTTTCAAAAATTGTAAATGAGGAAGTGTAATAGATTATAATTTTTACAGTTAAATGTAACATGCATAGTAAACCAACTCTAAAAATGAATAGTGTGTTATGAATTGATGATTATAATTAGTACTTCCTAAATCAATGTCCTAGCAAATATGAGAGGCTAAATAATTTATAACTTATAGGTACAAAAATATTAAATCATTTTATGTCGATATATTGAGAAATTC
>DWKL01001745.1:0-13972 GCA_018249415.1 Phareas burnsi | reverse complement strand
AAAATAACTAAATGTTAAAAATAGTTTGATGTCGTTTACTATGTAACAAGCGCGTCTAGCGGGATGATAGTACAGTGACATCAAGTACACATCAAAGAATTGGTGATGTGCGCTTACGGCAGCTCGAGCACGGCGAGCGCGGCGGCGAGGCGCGGCGCCAGCGCGGCGCGGCGCGCGGTGCCCAGCAGGCGCAGGCGCGCGGCGCGGCGCCACTGCGGCCCGCCCTCGCCCTCCGCCGCGCACCACGCGCCGCCCTCGCGCGTCACCTGACGCACACACGACATCGTATCGTGCAACATTATATACACAAATATATTTTATTCAAGTGGATATTTTCAAAGCAATTGCCATTTATGGTTATTTCAGTATCATCTCAACGAAAGATTTTAAATGTTTTGTGTCTTTATCTATACAGGCTTATCTTGGAAGCTACTACCGATTTGATCCAACCCTTTTGCGCAAACATGAATGCCAAATAAGGCTTTTTTTTATTCCGAAAAATGTAGGTTTGTAGATGCTCGGGAAGCTTATAATTATAAATTTATATTGTTAAAAAAGGAGTTGTATTTACAATAAATCCTACAGATAATAACACGTAAAATGTAGACATAATTATCATTAACATTTTTAATCGTGTGAATGAACTGTTTATCAGAATATTATGATTCCTAAATGTGTGTTACAATATCATATATATCTATTGACCTTTTGAACTCTGTAAATAGATAATTCTAAAAATATTACAAAGTCAATGAAAACCTCATTATAAATTTTGTTCTTATTTATTTAGTGCACAAAAAGAACGGATTAAAACAAAACTAAGCCAAATACCGTTAACAGGAGCAATAAACTAAAATATTTGCCTGTAAGAGAAAGGAGTGGATAGGGCAGGAGCCCCAGCTGTCGACCCGCGCGCGGTGCAGCGCGCGCACCAGCAGCGTGGCGTGCCCGCTGCCGCCCGCGCCCAGCACGTTGTGCTGCAATACATACACATACACACTGTACAATGACCACAGCACAGAATACAATAAGACGGTAGAAGTGCGAGGGAGGCTTGGTTTACGCGTCGAGATGAGTTTACATTTTATGCCAATTTTGACATAATACGTTTGTACAATACATAAAGGTGAGTTCAGAGGCACGCGTTACATTATATATTGATGTTTCACATTTTCGTTGATGAGAAACTGTTAAATGGGAAATATTGTTCATTATACATTTTTTATTATTGTGATTTGATGTGTGGCAGAAAATACTTAAAAAAATCTACATTTTTGCGTCCGAGATTGTCTATCTAGACAAATTATTGCACTAGGGATGTCAATGTTACATGTGCCAATAAGTAACTATGTGGCTAACAGCTTAATATAGGTAGGTAATTTTATAGCTTAATTTACGTTGTATTTTAAGTACTTATATTTTTTTAAGTAGTAACTTACTAATTAAAACAGAATCTGTAAACCAAACTCGATTTACAGAATACGAGCCCACGGTGGGCCTATTCCTAGTTTTGCATAACTATAAACCATTTCAAATGGACCTACAAAGGATAAACGTATGGACTGTAATTGTGATAAGAATCTACGATGTCTACGAGTCAGAACAAGCACGTATAAAAATGAGGCTTAAACAGTTATTTATCGACTTACCCTTTTCAGTTCTTCGATAATATCAGATGGTTCTAATATAGGTGTACAATCAATGGTTATCACGGAGGAGTTAGAATCCTTTAGAACGTGGTCTGCAATTAAACTGAAAAAAAAATTACATCTATACCAATCCTTGGTCAATAGCGGTAATGATACAGAATTGGCAGATTTATAGCGGGTCTAACCGGTCTACCTTTTGATGTCTTATTTCATTGAAATACATCAAATATTGTGACTTGTATTGTGCCAATAAACATACAAATTGCAAAAAATATCTATGGGACCACCGACCTCAATTGAGATTTATAAGTGAATATTGCAATACCTGTACGATTAGTACCTAATTACAGTAGCTCACACAGTGAGGCAAATGAGAAGCATTTAAATAACTGAACACTTTGACTGCGGCGCTAATATTCGAAACGACCCACCCGTGCGGCGCGCAACACAACAGGCGTGTTTCAGTACGGCGGCACGCACCGTATGCGTGCGTGCCGTATGGGCGGCACTGACAGTAAAACAGGACAGATGCGTTTGCCGCTGTCAAAATGTTAATTGAAAGGTAATGCCGGAAGTAGAATTAAAAATTAATGAACAAACTTCTTAGCGCAGCCGTCGGGGCCGACGATGAGAATATGTGCAGCGGTGTCCTCCAAGAGCGCGCGCGCCCCCGGCAGGCACGCCGCCACGCGCGCCGACAGCAGCAGCTCGCCGGCCCCCTCGCCCTCCTCGCACTCCGTCCCTGCCGCCAGCGGCACGGCGCCGCACACCACACGCATCTAAATAACAGTGACGACCATTGACTTACTGACGAATAGACGGAGAGAATGGCCAAGGAAAATATATTTTCATAGATGTGAAAATATTAGGTTCGTTAGCAATGCAAATTGTTGACAACTTGATATGCAACTTGATATAATCTGCTGATATCAATGACGCTTGTCTGTGATAGCAAATAAATAAACATAGTTTAAACACGATCATTATAAATATGACACAAATGGCTTGCAATATTTCTTATAGCATACTATAACATAGGGTATACATAACTCCAACCCTTCTTAATGGCTAACCCGTGTCGAATGTTTTCAAACCGCCTAGAAGGCCTCCGACAAGGTTTAACAATTATAACAATAGGAACGGAATGTTTACGTGCCCTCCGAAGCACGGAAGCGCACATGAAATTTAGCCACTAGCGGTCACGACCTATGCGAGCCGCGGGGCGCCGCGCGCTTTACCATAACATAAAATAAAGAATAATTCAAATTAAATTAAATGATACGTTTCAGAGAAACGGTTATAATAAGTTAAAATGATAAATGAAAAAATATATATCACCTCATCATAAAAGCTTTCGACAGCAGTCTCCTTCAGTATGTCGACAACGCTCCGTTGAATCGCCCGGAATACTGTTTCCTCCGGCGTCATATACTTTACATCAGTACTTTGCCGGGCTATGTACTCAAATTGTGTTATTATTTGTTTTGCCTGGGGGATAAAAAAATTATCAACACACAATACACAATAACATCCTTTACATATTATACAACAAAAACATCCTTTCCATATAACTTTATTGACTACAAGATCTTACCACAGAGATGTCGTAGAACTTTATAGAGAAATCTGATCTATGAGAATTACACCAGTGCATGCATTTCTCGATAGCCTGTTTCAACAACGGCAAGGACAATTTAATTGTCTCATTCTCAAACTCCGCCTTTTGGATCCAGCTGTCTATGACCTCGGTGGAGCAATTAGTTTCTTCGCTGCAAAGAAGTTAGTGAAAGTAAAGTATAGGTGAATTGAAACAATTTATAATATATATATTTTTAAATATTTACTATAAATATAAGAATATGAAACGTATATCATTTAGCACGTTGACTGCGGCGCTAATATTCGAAACGATCCACCCGTGCGGCGCGCAACACGACAGGCGTGTTCCAGTACGGCGGCACACAACGTATGCATGCGAGCCGCACGGGTGGCGCAGACAGTACAACTCGACAGGTGCGTTTGCCGCAGTCAATGTGTTAAAGGTAATGTCCAATAGATGTGCAGATAATAAACAATTATAAGAACAGTTAACTGAAACTGGAGATGAGAATTGACATCTCTAAATTATAATCTAATCTAATCTAAATAGTATTGAGTTTTATATATACAGGAAGTCTATTAACATAGTTAACATGTCTTCACCAAGTTAGCCAGGTTTCGGTGGTCATCTCGAAAACCTTTGAACGGACTTACGTGCGTCTTTCACATGGATAGTTTTTCTTGATCTTCAAGAAAAACTTAGTGCATTAAACTTTGCATAAATTCGCTCATTTGTGATGTTACATATATGGTTCATTATCGACTATAAACAATACTTGTAAAGTACTTAGCATCAAGATAGCATAAAATGTTATATCTCTATATATCACATTTTATTTCCGTGTATTTTGTTAACAGTCGCTTGTATTGATACGTTATTAAAAGTTAGCAACACCCCTGGTAAAATCATATCCTTATATGAAAGTCCCGTCAAATAAACCGGATAGTTTAGCCAGTACAATGTATTTGATAGTTGGCAGAATCATAGTTCGCCGTGAAACAATACACGTGTTGTCCGTTGGAGAGGTGCGGTTATCTATTATACTTATAAGCGAGACGATACAAGTCTTCAGAAGTAGTCACGCATTTACGTGCCATCTCAGATAGGCCTGTCTTTGAAAATGGATGTGAGTATCGACGGGTTGCAGTTACCGCTGTATAAAGTGACCACACGAAGTTTTCTACTCCTCGGATATAAAAAAAAATTGAGAGAATAAATAGGGCTTTTGATAGAGTAATGAAGCGTAATAAAAAGTGATAGCCTAGTGGTTAAGATCCCGGCCTCTTACGCTGGGTGTCCGAGGTTCATATCCGGCATGCACCAAATTCTAATTTTCCGAAGTTATGTGCGTATTGGAAAATATTTATCACTTGATTTAACGGTGAAGGAAAACATCACGAGGAGACCTACACATTTAATAGTTCTTCGTAAAGTTCTCGAAGGTGTGTGAACTTTACCAATCCGCAATTGGCCAGCGTGGTGGACTATGGCCTAATACTTTTATTCCGAGAGGAGACCCATGTCTAGCCGTGGAACATTCATGGCTTGATGATGAATTAAGTACAATATCACTCATTTCACATTTCCACTTTCAATCGTTAATTATATTTGTATGTACATATTTGTCGTTATAAACAGGTCGCGTTAGTGCAGCGCAGCAGCGATATACCTGAACAGTATGATGGCCATCCGCGAGATGGTGGCGGGCGAGGCGCGGCGCAGGCAGTGCGTCTCGAACAGGAAGTTGACGTTGGCGGCGAAGCGCACGCGGCCGCCCGCCGGCAGCGTCAGCAGCCGGTTGTCGTCCAGCACCGAGTTCAGCGCCTCCACCCACTGCGGCTCCACGTCCCCGTCGCACACCACCCACGACCACACGTCTGCGGACCGCCCACCGCTCACACACACGCGCTCGGCACGCTGGCGCGTGTGTGTACACACATAGACACAGATACACAAGTTAAGGCATTCGACCTTGATAATCCAAGATATACACAGGAACGCCACGATGTCTCTCCTTTACAGCATCCAATAGACCAGTACGAAGCTACCATTTAACACTGCTATTACGAGGCATAAATAGCTGTAGCGGCAGAGCCTCCGGAGTCGAACCACGGAGGGTTTTACCATCATTAAATTCATAAACTTATGTATATAAATTATTTTCAATTAGAAGTCTATTTGATTACTTGTTAATGGCAATGAAAAATTGTCTATTATTTACTCAGTATTCCCGGAATGTTATAATACGAGATCCTTGAAAGAAAAGCGAAGACTAAATCGAAGGGATTGAAGCCATAGGCGACTTCTCGTTTGTTGTTTATACGTTCATACACGGTGATCTGTCATCAATTTATTAGTCTGTCTGAATGATAAATACATTTAGTTTAAAGTTATTTAAATATGTTTATATTTAATAATATAAATACATTATATAATTGTAACATGGCGAAATCACAGTAACATCTTACCGGGTGGCTGGCTGGACACCTCTAACGCTACCGTGGATATAACGCCGTCAGTCCACTGTCTAGTGTCGGGGTCGATGCAGCCGAGCAGAGCGCTCCGACTCATCGCCTTTGGGTATATTATGTATTCCACGATAGTTTTGCCTTGTTGCATGAGAGCCTAAATAAGAGAACAAAAGCAAACAAAATATTGTTATTATATGTACTACCAAAGTTGAAATAATAATGTGCAAATGTATAAATATATTGATAGGTGGTAAAACTATAGTTCGTCCGGGGAAGTACCACCGCAGCCCTCATAATCCGCCGTGAAGCAGTTTGTGTTTCGGTAGAAGAGATGCGGTTGCCAGACACACTTACAGCGGTGCGACCACCTTAGTCCTCAAGAGTGGTGACGCATCTACGTTCGACCTCAAATAAAACTTTAGTTTTGTTTGAAGTTAAATGTAGGCGTCCGTAGGCCGCAATGACCACTTAACATCAGGTGCCTGCATGTTCCTTTGCCACTCTTCAAACATAAAGAAATATATAAACTAACGTTTAAATACTTACAGCCTTCAATAATTTTCGAATGGTGGTTTTGCCGGAACCTGGCGGTCCTACTATGCCCACTCCCATTCTTTGTTGCAACTGCTCGTAGAGTTCTACGCATTTTTGTATCTGAAGTAAGGAATCCATTTGGATCACAGTTAGTACATATCGTATTTTATCTAAAGTTATACATAAAATATTTTTATAAATTAAATATTTATTTATAATGGAGTAAAAGCTTAGTAAATAAGATCTAAAGTAAATAAGAAATAAGATAGGATATAAGACAAGTATGTTTCATACAAATACAATTTTATCTGTTCGCATGAAAATTTGAACCAGCGACGCGTGGTGGTGGTGCAATGACGCATACACTCTCTTATATGTTCCCCGTGAATGAAGCGGCGAGCGATAGCTCGTGGTAATATTGTAGTTGTGGGTACCTGATGGCTGCTGCGAACGAGTCCAAGATTCGCTACGGCCGATTCTAACGCAGAATAAATTGGATTTGCATTCGATCCTTCCTCTGGAACGTCCGCAAATACTAGTGACAATATTTTTTCAAAACTGCGAACGTAAAATATTGCAATCATTATAATTATGTATCTAAAATACACAAAGTCTAATATTTACCACAAAGTTTTAAAAATTAATATTATATAATTATATTTATTATAGGTTATTTATCTACAGCAATTATTAACACGTACATCCAAGCGCATAAAGCGATACCTGACCCCCCTCTCTTTCAACGAGTGGACTTCCTTTCCCAGTAGTAGACTTCTAAGAATTGATTGATAAATGGATTACCTTTCAGCATCATATTTAGTGAGCTTCGACAAGTTATTCAGCCGCAGGACTGTTCGTAGTACGGCGCGCTGCTCCGCCTCAGCGCCCGCGTCCGTCCCTGCGCCCGCCCCCGCGCCCGCGCCCGCCAGCGCCGCGCCGCAACTACCGACTGCCGCTTTGAGGGCGCGCAGGCCCCAATCGTAGTGCCGCTGATCGCTTAATAATATGCTGAAAATGAAGATTGTTATATCGCTTTATTTATGATTAATATCACAAATTACACTATGAAGTAAGGGAAGGTTATAGAGATCTTTGTAGTTTAACTACGGTAAATCTACCGCTACATCCATTTCTGCCTTAAAATAGCGATGTAAAGCTGCTGTGTTCTTATTTAAAGAGTGTAGTAATTATCATATGAAATTTTCCAACTTATTTTCTTTGGTGGCAGTAATATCTTAGTTACGGACCTCTGGTAGTATTTTTGCCTTATTTTATGTCGCCTACAGGTGGTTTTTAATTAGGTTTTTGCATTAGTATTTATTTTAACATTGACATCCACTATATGTCGATCATATAATATACAATTGATTACGGTTTCGGTGTATTAGGCGGTAAATGGCAATATCGTCTTATGACAGAAAAGTAGAAATGTCACCTGGCCATTTCGAAAACAGTGTGTATGTCGCTGGCGAGCCGATCGGCGTGCGTGAGGCCACGCGCGGCCAGCAGTTGGCGCGCGAGGGGCCGTGCGGGCGGCGCACGCAACGCCACCGGCCGCAGCGCGCGGGCCAGCGCGCCCGGCAGCGCGCGCCGCCCGCCGTAGCCGCGTCCCGCTGGGTTCATCGTCGCCGCCACGCCGCACCACTTCGACACGACCACCTAGCACGCGTCACCATAAAACAACATAAAATGGTGCAAGTGCAAAGGGGGCGTGATTCACGCTTCCTATTGAGTTTAACATGTTATATTTGTTTTGGATATCTCTAGTATAACACGTACAAGTGAGTTAGAGACACGCGTTAGGAGGGAATGTTATGAGTATTAATCATTTTGCAATGTTTCTAGTTAATGTTATTATTATTATTCTTGACCTTACGTTTCAATACGTACAAATGTGCGTGGGGCAACAAAGGTAGAGTATAGTGGCGACTATGATTGCGGTAGGATTAGAGCATAATACATTAATTAACATTTTGTCATCTTAATATTCTTCTATTGTTTGCTGCTAGCTTTAAAAAAATGTTTCAGGTCCCCTAGTTGTGGAGACAAGCCGTGTTCAGTAGCGGGACATATAAATGAGGCAATTTGACGACTTCCCCGAATATTCCGTGAGCCGGAAGTTACGCTGAATAGATTCAAAGGTTCTAAGCAAGCGCTGTTAACATAGATAGAACATTGAATACATTACGACGACGACAACGGGAGTACTTTAAATGATTTCAATAAATTATTTGTGTTTAGTTAAATATCCTTTGGAAAAAATACTCATAATAAAAATACCTAAAAAGAGAAGACATATATAAAATTCTTGATTATATTATATTTAATTTCAAAATACACGGGACATAATGTATTATTTTTAATGATTATACACCATTTAGTAGACGATACAATATTAAAATTGTGCGCTGTTTACATCCATCAGGCTCGAAAAATTTTATCGTGCTCCCGACAACCTAACCGAATCGCTGAAAATGAAACGTGTGATAAC
This sequence comes from Phareas burnsi, assembly GCA_018249415.1. Classification (NCBI taxonomy): domain Eukaryota; kingdom Metazoa; phylum Arthropoda; class Insecta; order Lepidoptera; family Hesperiidae; genus Phareas; species Phareas burnsi. Next base: position 5,227 of record DWKL01001745.1, on the reverse strand, counting down.
GTTTACATCCATACATGTTTCCCATTGAGTAGCGCAGTGGGCTCGGCGCCAGGGGTCCTCTGCTGCGTGGCGTCCAGCAGCGAGGACAGCTGGTGCGCCACCGCAGCGAGCGTGTCGCTGGACAGCCGGTTGAACTCGTCGAAGCAGCCCCACGCACCGCAGAGGGCCAGCCCGCTGAGTAAACGACCCATGCATGTGGCATCCATAGCCTACAACATCGAACAGTTCATATTTTCATCGTTTTTTTTTATGATATATATTTAGATACAGAGTCAGACATCGTAAGCTTAGTAACGGGGGGACCCCATTGACTTGGCTACAAAAACTTAATAATGGAAATAAAGGTCACTATACCAAATTACTCTTCAGCAGTAGTGAGGCATCTACGTGCGACCTCAGATAGGGCCTCAGTTTTGTTTGCGGTTAGACGTGGGTATCCATGAGTTGCACTTACTTATCACCAAGTGACCTTCATGATCGTTTGCTATTCTTCAAACATAAAAAAAACATAACAAACCTCATCACAGTTGAAGATCAATACCAAGCGACCAACCAAGGCACCTAACGCCTTAACGGATTCGGTCTTGCCCGTTCCAGCGGGCCCGAAGGGATTTCCCACTAAGCCGAGATGTAAAGCCTAAAAATATATATTATACCATATAATTTAAATACAACTTTTATGAATTAATAAATAAAATATACTATTTATAGTGATAAAATGTCGCACGTTTTTTTTTAAAACATTTTGTAAACATTAATTTCCATTGTAAAAGTTTCGCACCTAGATCAATAATACAGAGAACTAGGGACACTTATAGGAATGTTCCATCTTCGGGGTAACAAAGTATGTATGACCTACCTAAGTTATCATTTCAATTTTAATAGCAGATGTCCATGGGTGGCAGTGACCACTTACCAGAATTGCTCAACTGTATGCATGCTCATCAAAACACCGCGAACTTATGAGTTGCATATTAAACTGAAGTTTCTCAATAGATGGCAGCGTGAGACATGTACCTATCAATCATATATAATTTAATTGGAACACACTGATATGAGATAAAAATTCTCGTGATTCTTTTATAGGATTTCGAACGGTAAATCTTTCAAGGCTTATACCGGAGTAAAAAGCATTTAATGAAGTTTTTTTCTACTTAGGTTTTACTTACTACTTACTGCAAAGTTTTTCTACTACTTACTACTATACAATAATATATATAAAAATATATTACAATCCATTACACGATGGCCTAACCCTTACCAGCTAAAGAAACATTAATTTATGTACCTGAGTTAAAATGAGAAAGCACTCATCAGCAACTTCGGTTCTTACGAACTGTCCTGTATTGACACCAAGATATTCGTAAGAGTATGAAATTTCAGCGAGACCCATTTTCGCCACTATTTCCTTTGTATTTTTTAAGTAGAATCTGTAATAAAAGCGCGTGTGTACATATGAACTCACGTAAGAAGTTATACTCCTTTGACGTAATTAATATTAAAATATTTTTATGCATTCAAACATATTTTAATTGAGGAATCCACCAATAGACGAAAAATTCTACAAAAAAAAATTAATAAAAAAATATACATCGGCGCTACTTTCTTCCACTTTGATCTGTTTTCTCAAAGGCGCCAAAAGAAGTTTAACTTCAATTTACATATGTATGTACGTAAATCGTACATATGTACGTAAAACGTAATCGTAAATTATGTGTAATAATTGTACGTAACCCACCTCAATTGCTTCTGCCAAAGCCAATCGCTGACCGAGTCTACATTATTGTCTATTAACTCTTGTACGACGGACATATAATGTGTGCACTGTAAAATGAGAGCTTGTCGTTTCCGCTGTTCGCTGTCCTCGTCGACTTCGGCAGAAGCATAATTTAAATTCTCATTTTCGACACTCAGTTTCAGCTTATGCAGATCTTTGGCCGTTATCGCCTTTTCTGCTTGGTCAGTAAACCGGATGTTTTGCGCGAGGCATAAAATTTGCGTCGGTAGCGAAAACGGATCTTGCTCTTGTAAACTGTTTGTGACGATGCAATTTAGAGTCATATTTTGAAGCGAGGATCGTATTTCTATTTCCAGTTTTTTCAGCCACACCTGTAGTTAAGACGAAAAGTTTTTGTGTAGAAATAATTTAAGTACATAGTCACTGAAAAAAATAAATTTAAATACCTCAACTGGGCAGTCAATGTCGATCGGATGATCTAGCTGGAATATTTCGCCGAAGTCACTGCATAGTGCTGTAATAGATAAGCCTCCGGGACCCAGACGAACTCCGGTAATTCCAGGAAATAGTTTCTTAAGGTGTGACTGCATTACGGTCTCCCTGCCCTCGGCACCAGCACGAGCTTGACCCAACAGCTCCAATAAATCGTCATCACTCAAAAAGTACAATCTCGGAAATATAGAACGCTTCTCCTAAAAACAATAAAAAAATCATAAAGAGGTACTCACGAAACCAGGTATAACAGAACAGATATTTTTATCAATCCAGAGGCACCATCGCTATGCCTATTTCTGTATTATAACGGCAAAGTCAAAGGCTGCTGTGTTTTGCTTAGAACGGAGTCGTTAAAGACGAAAAGTAAAAACTTATTCGAGGCGCTCTAACTTATTTCTGAGATAGAATTTTAGTTATATTTTGATGTTGATTACAGATATCCATATGTGTAGTTGCTGTTGGCTATAGCGGCCTTGACAGCTTTACCGGGTTTTAATGAACCGGGGAGGACTCAGCCGGGGGGACAGAAGACTATGATCGTAAAGGGGTTAACGACTTCGGTCCATGGCCGGGGCCAGGGTCCGAAGCCGCCCGCCTCCCCATACTGTGGATGTCCATGAGCGGCAGTACCTACTTATCATGCGGTGGACTACATGTTCATTTGCTACCTCTATTCCTACTGTAAAAAAAAAAATACCTAACGTAAGTTTTCCAGTGGCTACGTTAATAATTTAAGGTCTTAGAAAATTTGCTGATCAATGACATCACATAAATTATTTTAAAGTAACATAACTAATATGAACGGTGTGAACATACTAACATCTATATACTGATTCAGAGCTGACTGGCAACTATTGAGTTGTTCAGATATTGCATCGAGCATGGGCTGGAGCCGGGTTGAATGTAGCAACGCGGAGAGCCGAGAGTCCGTTTCGATCATACGAGCCACTTGCCTGAAGCCTTGGTCTACTTTCCTGAACTTGGTGCCTAGCTCGCCTTCATCGTTGCACAGAATAGGTTCTAGGTATAACCATCTGAAATAAATTGATAGCCATTTACTTTATAATGCGCCTAGTCAGTGTTGAAAAATTTCGAAAGCAAATTATTAGGATATTTCTGTATAAATGTCACCGCTGCGCTGAGAGAAAAACATTTGGCATCACCTGTATTCTTATGTTTTAGAAGTAGGAATCCACCTGTGGTTGTAATTTGTGTAATTTGATGATAGTTCGTTTAAAATAGATCGTTTGCTTCCATTTCGATAAAAATAAGACCGCAAAAGTGCGAGTTGGACAATAAGGATTCTGTACCACCACACAATTAAAATAAACGAATGAACAAACGCTTTCTACACTCATAGCTTCACACTAAGATTACCTGTGTCGTGCCATGGACACATACAACATGAGTACACAAACACCCAGATCCAGAACCGAAATCCAAATTCATAATTAGATGTCTGCTTGGCCGGGAGTTGAACCCGGAACTCTCGGCGTGTCAGACCGATATGGTAACCGCTGCGCCACGGGGGTAGTCACAACACAATATATAAGAGGAATGTATTTACAAAAAAATGTGTTTTCTTTCATTCGGGTTCATTAGCGTGAGCCCTATTCGTATTCAACCGGCATCCTAATAAGGTTTTTAATGATAAGATATTCGTATTTGCTTAGGAGACAGCCACGACAGCTAGACGAGCGAAGGATATAAGTACACCGTGACCACCCACTAAACGGTGGGGGTATAGACTTTATGTTTGCGCATTTTATCATAATATTTTAATTAATATTGTGGTATAATGCGCTATTATAATTAGTCACCGAGAGATGTTTATCTCCTGAGAATAAGCCCGGGTAAAGAGGGAAAGCTCGAGATACAAATTCCCCCCCTCCCTCCACTTCTCTGTGGTGCGTTAGTGCCGTAGGGTATGAGAGACCTGGTAGGGCCGGACGCTCCACTTTCGTTTCGTTTCAGGAGAGAGCCACCACCTGTGTGATGCACGCAATCTGTGGAAATTCTAGATTTGTTGGGATTTTCAGGGATTGAAAGAGATTTCTGTGACAGACAGACAAACATGTAGGCTTTGCAATAGGTTGCCGTTATGATTTGGGTATGAACAACTAGAAAACTGTACTCCCGACATTATTTAATGTCGAATTTGTGTTTTATTCATACATTTAGAATTTATTTCACTAGGGAGATCTATAGGGAGATATATTTTTTATTCGTGATAAGCATTGCAGACAACAATATGCCTGTGTGAAGATCATTGGAAACATATTTTAATGACATTTTTCTAAATACCTTGGATGAATCATTATGTAATAATTCATTTATTTCTATAGACTGTTGAAAAACTGTTAAAAGTTATCCTACATTTTAAAACATTCTAAAACTATATACGTACCTTTTTTCCACTCAAAATCCTAAATATTAATTTTCACTTTTACTTTGACACTTTTAACATATCTTCTTTTTACTACTATCCTGCTCTATTATAAGGCCCTGGTTAAGATCTGTGTGGCTCATCAAAATTGATTTAATGAGCACTAACCCAACATGTCTGATGGAAGTTGTCGAGGAGTGTTGGATTTACGTAGTGTATTAAATTTCAATTCAAATGAATTTCAATTTTTATTAATTTGTGGAAGAGACAGAAGGAGAGATTCCATTATATTACTTGCAATCGCAGTATTCCAAGTTTTAATAGTACTTACAAAATTAATGTAAAATGTATCCTTAATTACAAAATTAGATTCCTGGAAATATATGTTTTTTTTAATAACAGATCATACGGAATCAAATATTACTTGGTACAAGTTATAAGTATTTTTATAAAAAGAAATTAAGCAATAATATAGCATGCTTCTAAAATGATAAATCAAGTACAGTTTAATACATTCATTGTACCCTGAAATTCAATTTATTAAAAGGTTAAAGGGAATTTAAAATAAAGAATAATCATGTGGAACAATTTATTAACAATTAATTCTA
>DWKL01001744.1:0-13972 GCA_018249415.1 Phareas burnsi | reverse complement strand
GATATATAATAGGATTGGCGTCTTACCTGAGACCATATTCATTACTTCCCGTGGCGACTAAATGGGAACGCCACGTGCACCCCTCAAACCAAACAACAGTAGCGCTTAGCACTGCTGTTGTGTGGTAGACGTAGCTGTGGCGATCGTGTCTCCGTAGTCGAACTACTAAGGGTTCAAACAGGAGGTTTCTAACTTCGAAACTATGAGAAGATATGGTGAAAGTGGTTGCAGCTTCATAAAAAAGGCAGTGTCGGATAGGCTCGGGACCGGAGGAGAACATTTATGAGTACTAATTTATTTTAATATTATACGTAATTTGTATATATTCTACTAGGATTCGTTTATGATTATATTGTCAATAAGCTAGTTCCCAATACATTTCAACGATTTATCTATCGATCCAGAAGGACGGTACTTCATAGTAAGCAAGTTTGTCTCCTATATTAAATCTCTCAGTCACCTTCTATGACATCTATGAAAAGAAGAGGTGGAATGGGCACCGTAACTGACAGTGATTCTACATTAGAAACTGTTAATTTAATGTAGCTAATATCAAAATTAGACACATAAGAAATTGACAGTGAATTTATATTAATGAACGATCAAATTAGTCTGAGATTTGTGGACATACTTTAGGTCAACAAACCTGAACATGACGTCACCGTCAATAAAGAAATGAGGCCCTCTAGTCAAATCGCTTTTGCAATCGATGTGTTGAAACTAGATGTGTCATGGGCGTACCTTTAATTTTTTTGTTCTGCTTCGGGTGATGTGTAAATTAGGTGTATATAAAAGGTTATTTAATTCGAAGGCTTTGGTACTTTGAAAATCGAATGTCTTAACAACAAACGGACGGGTACCTCCTACCTTGTTAGGCAGTATTCAGAGGCAACTAAATAAAGATTCTATCTACCTATGTGATTCCACCAAATGATTTGCTAGGCGTAATCAAATATATATCATATGTACGTTGATGTATTTGCCAAACGTATCGTAATTAGATTCCAAAAGAGTATTGCAAACGGAGGGTTAATTTATGTTTGGATTGTCATGTTGGAAGAGTGAGGCACGAGCGTTTGTAGCAGACTATTTGATGTCAGGTGCTCACTACATCCCATTGAACCCAGGACAGAAGCCCTATCTGATGCGGCACTACTCCTAAAGACGAAAATGGTCTCCTCGCTTGTACTATAAGTATATCCCATAACCACACCTCTTCAACCGAAACAAGAATTGCTTCACGGCGGTGGTACCTCGTCGGTTAAACAATAGTTCAACCACCTATCACAAGCTACCATCTCTGCCACCTATATGTCTACCTAGGGCTTGGTAACTCTTAAACTATACCGTAACTATTATAATGTAGTTTGTTTTTGTTTAAGAGCTGTCTCCGCGTTGGTTTTTAGTTGTTTTGTCTGGGTAATAGAGTTAGATCCTGGTCAAGGGATCCTTCGTAATAGGTTAATCAAATAAAAATAAACCAATCTAGCTATTTTCTACGCTTTTGTTCATTAGGCGAGTCATTTGACCTTATAGTTCGAAGCTTTCGTATTGATTAAGGCTTTCAAGTTTATTGACTTGTTACTTGTAGCAATTACAGGGGTCTGCGAGTAGAAAGGACAAAGTTATATAACAGGAGCTCACCGCTAGCCAGGTTTCTATCGCGTGAAATTGGTGGCATTCATAAAGTGTTAACAATCTCGGACTTAAAAAAATATATATAAATTTTACTCCTCTCATAAGCCCCTTTTGATATCGAACTTTTGGTATCAATCTGAGAAGGCACATAGGGCATAAAGAAAGGGACGTCGAATTCATAGACAGAATTCGATGTGCCTTTCGGAAAAGGCCTTCTCCAATTTCTTCCGCTCTTTTCTGGCTCTTGCGATATATATACTTTTTTATGTTAAGAGATGATGTTAAGCGGTCACTGCTGCCCATGAACACCCACCCGACCTCAAACAGAACTGAAGTCCTATCTAAGGTCGTAAGTCACTACTCCTGAGAATTAAGATGGTCGCCTCGCTGTAATTTTAACCGGCACCCACCCTTACTTGTCCAACCAAAACACAAGTATTGTTTCCCGGCGGATTACGAGTGTGGCGGTGGTTCCTCCCCGGAGGAATTATAGTTGTAACACCTATTAAAATAATGGCCATGGAAAGTGAGAGTTACAGCGACTACAAAAATAAGGCACACTAAACGCCCGATGGCTATTTAAAAAACAGTTTAAATTTAAGTAATCACCAAAATAATTGTATAAGTGAGCCTGCAAACATAGCCACAGTCATTACCAGTTTTATTGTTCGCCCACCGCATGCGACACGCGACCCGCCGCCGTAATGACTACTCGGAAATATGTATTCCTTAAAATACTTGGGATTTAATATATATACAGACTAGACGCCACGTGAACGGATTGCAACATTTTAACGTCTGTTAAAAACTCGTAATCATGGAGTGTCTAAAGGAAATAGAACCCTTTGTACTCGAGTTCGATGGCACGATGTTTTTCACACCAAATTTAATGTTTATTACTTAGCTTTAAGCTTTAATTCGTGCATGAATATTCTTATAGCACAGAAATAGCAAACGGGCATGCAGATCAGCTGATGGTAAGTAGTCACCATGTCGTAGTACCACGTGGTCACCAGTAGCCGTCCATGAACATCGTGTATCAACGCCATGTAGGATTGAACTGTGAGGTTTGATCTGAGGTCGGCTATAGATGCGTTGCTACCCGTGTGGACTATGTTGGAACGCCTCCAGTGTATCTGCCTTATCACGCCCTTTAAAACAGATTACGTGTACACACATACACGCACACACACGACGCGTACGAGTAGCAAACGAGCGTGCAGGCCACCTGATGTAAAGTACTCACTCCCTGCAGCCCGTGAACACCCACATGTAATCTCCAACAGGATTGAATTCATTTCCGAGTTCGTACGTCGATGCGTTACGATTCTTGAGGACTAAGCCGGTTGACTCGCTGTAAGTGTACCCGACGACCACATCTCCCAATATAATACGAGATAAGCTTCACGGCGGATTGTGAGGGCAGCAGTACCTCCTCGTAATAACTATAGTTATATCTCCTACTATATATATAATATGTAACTGAAAATATCGTGAAAAGTGATGCGGCACTGGCTGCACACTCTACACACACATGTGTAGATACTGAAGTCTCTCTGTGCAAGTGCGGTGCGGATTGCATCGCTATAATTGAAACGATCCCACGTTGATTTTAATAAAAAATATTGTACGTTTGCAGGAAAATAAACTTTCAGTTTTTGTTGCATAAATATTTAACGTTCATTGCGGTTGCGATTTTTATTCACGCTTTGTTTCACAGGATATATTAATTTGGCTGTATGTTTGTTAATTAATGCTTTATTTATGCGGTTTATCGAAATTAATACAGCAAACTTTCAAATTTGTTCCTCGGTCTTTAGTTTATTGATATAGTTTATATATTTACTACTAAGAGAGATAACATTAAAACTTAATTGTAACTTGCCTTGCCGCTTAAAACTGCAAGACTGAACGTTTTCAAGAAGACCGCTAAAATATTTATGCTCATTTTGTTCACCGTGTCATATTTTATTTATCATCAGAGTAGTTTACTATACGTATCTGTTGGGTTATGGAGACGGAGGTTCGATTCCCGGTAAGACAGGTAGCTTCAACTGTTTTGATGTCCCACTGCTAGGCACGCACCTCTCCACAATTGTGGTAAGCATGGAACATCTTGCACCACGCTGCCCCAATGCGGACTGGTAGAGTGGATACGGATTAGTGACTAAACTTAACTTCTTATCGCTCATAAGGTTTAACGGCTATCCAATGATCATAACCGGGACCGATAGTTGAACATGCCTTCCGGAGCACGGAAACGCTCATGAATTTTAGCGGTCACTCATCTGATTCTCGGCCGAGATCGACGTTGCTTAACTCTGTAGATCGGTTACGTTCTATCAAGTGTATGGATCTGAGTGTATGTATACTCGTGTCCCTTTGGTATCCATTAACTTAATTAATAAATTGCGTAATATTGTTAAAATTGTTTTTCTTTTTTATTACAGGTACAGCGTCTAATGATTAGTAGAAGATAACATAACGTAAGTTTACGATATTTTTTGTGACGAATCTTTGATTTGTTTAATAGGCATTCGATAAGCGGGGAATTGATCTCGGGAATCAATTTCCTGGAGTTAGCCACTACCGTTGTGAAAGTAAATACACGAATACCGGTTGAGAGGATGCTCTTTAAAACTCGGATACTACAATATTATAATCGCAGCCAATAAATTGTTCAAAAAATGTGAAATAAATGAGAAAAATAGATGCGTGGACCGATTCTATCTGTGGCACTGTATCGCTCGGACTTTTTTTTATATGAGAAGAATAGCAAATGAGCGTGCAGGTTACCTGATGTTCAGTGGTCACTGTAGCCCATGCGCTCCCACATCTAACTTCCAACAGGACTGAAATCCTATCTAATGTCATACGTATAAGCGTTTCTAATTTATTTTTTAAAACATCTACATTCGATGCCATCTTTATTTTTATTTACTATATTCCGTGGGCTCAATTCCATGTAAATTCCGAAACAAACAAGAGTTGAAATGAAACACGTAAACTACACTATTATCACGTTTTGCCCCGAAAAAAGACTATATTTCACAAATCAAACCAAACCTTATTTATACTAGGGCGTGGCCCTGATCCACCACCGTCCTTTACAGGCGTGGTTCTGGGCGTATTATATTCACACATTCCTGGGAATTAATTAAAACCATTCCCGATTGTGTGCAAAGTAATTGCTTTTATGTTTTTTGTCGCGGAATCTCGAGGTCGTGTACGGGCTTGGTCTCGTTATGTGGACTAATTAAACAGTTAGCGGCCATGGAAACGTATTCCGGCTGACATAAGTCACCAACTTACCGCGGTTATATTATGCGTGACGTATTATAATTCAGTGCGTTGTCGTAGCGTCGTAGTAGTGTAAATGTGTTTGTAGGTTATAGAAATATAATAGCTCGCCCGGGAGGCACCGCCGCCGCCTTCATAATCTGCTGTAAAGTAATTCTTGTGTTTCGGTTGGAGAGCTGTGGTTGCCGGGTACACTTATGCTCGTATTTATAAAAAAGTACAAGTAAGTACTTAAGTAAAATCACAACTTAAGGAAGCATTTTTAATTTATAGTTCGGTAAGTGCTTGAAGTTAGCGCTGTCGATAGTTAGAATCCCCACACAAGCAATCAATCAAGTCAAATCAATGACGACTCTATCAAGTGAGAATGGTGATTTTCTCATGAAAGTACAAAACAACAAGTAACTACTAATATATATAGGCAATTCAAACCGCAATTCGTGAGTACTCGTTACATAATATAAAAAACAACTACTACTTTATAAATATTGACATTACAGCGAAGCGACTGTCTTAGTTGGAACTTCAGTTTTGTACTTTAACACGTAGGTGTCCACGGACTGTAGCGACCGCTCGTTTGCTACTCTTACCAAAAAATGTGTGTGTGAATGTAGTTGATAGATTTAAGGGTTGCGTAGCCAAATGGCAAAAAACGGAACCCTTTTAATTTCATCATGTCCGTTAGTCCATCTGAGAACGACAGCTTATCGTGCCCTCGAAGCACGAGCGCACATAAAGTGTAGCCACTAGCGGTCACTCGTTCGACTCCCGACCGCACCCGACATTACTTAACCATGTAGGTTCCGAAATACGCGGGGCGCCGCGCGCCGCCTCTTTTCTAAAATACTTATTATTATCCATAATTATTAGAAATCATTTAAGGATATTGAAAACAAGCGATTACTATCAACACACATCTGCCCAGCAATTGACCATAATACGGCCTATGACCTCACTGAATCCTTAAATTGCGAGCCTCCGGAGCTTCTAGCAGCGATGAATGGATAAGCGATGGTTGATCCTTCACGTTTAAAATTGTATTTTATAACATTACCTTATTTAATCTTAATTGAAATGCTCAGGTAATAAATATGAATACTATGTTAAAAAAAATAAAAAGTTATAGTCATGCATGGTGTATAACATGTTTATATATTCCGCTACATATATTTTTCATGTGTCATGTTTGTATAACTTTAAAATAATAACAACACAGGTCTCGTAATTTTCAAAACAATGTTTCGAATGATCTAAACTAAAACCAGCGAGAGTCACTTCATCGCGTCGTTAGGAAAATAGGAGCCTTAAAACCGTTTAAAAACTAACATCCGTTCGCTAATTGCTGATGTAATTAGATTTTTTATTTTGGCATGCACCGGAACTGTGGATTTCAAGCCAATAGTCTTTAATCAACAATGAGCCGCCGACAATTTGTGAGCGGCCGGAAGGTGCGTGCATTAGCCTGCCTCCTTTGATCACTTGGATGAATAGTGGGTATGTGTGCGTTCTGAATGTCTCATAGGACGCGCTAATTGTAAGGAATATTTCGATGCACGAAATCAATGCGGAAGCTAATTAAGGTATTTTAAGCTTCATATAACCGACTCTCTTACCACATCCTTTTAACCGGAACTCAGAGATATTTAACAGTAATAAGACAGATGGCGTGGGTGCAGCCAGAGTCGAACCACGAAGGGTTCTACCATCTCTCCGTTGCTATAGTACAAAGTAGGCGTGACAGTGGTGCCACCGGTCCGGCTGCTAACGAGGGTGCTTGATAAACACAGCGGTTCCTTTACAAATAAGAAAGTGTACCAATAACATGTCATCACGCTGGGGGGCCGCGTCCGGAATGATAATGTCGCCGAATTAGAGACCACGGGCCGATGGCATCTGGAAATAGATCATGGCTGTATCATCCCACACTGACTGCTGAGTTTTTACCCGAATGCACCTGGAAGACGTTGGCTTATGAGTTTCGAGTGTATGAATGTATAAATATAAAAAGTCTAATGGATTTCAATATATTGGTGATATCTTCAGATTCGTCCTAATTGAGCGAGTGACGTGGGTCATGGATGTAATATATTAATATGGTATCTGCGAATCAAGATCTGTTTTTTTAGCGACTAGTGTTTGCAGTTGGGTTTTTTTGTTTTCTTTGGAATATAATATCTTGTTCGTCCATTTATCAATATAAGCGTTTAATTATTTTTTCATGGTTAATCGCGGTTTTTAGTGTACCGTGAATAAATGGCATAAAAGAAACCCTTATAATTTCGTTATGTTTGTTTATTTAATTTTCTGATTCAGCGAAAATTTATTTTTCATCAGATGCTGTAGGACATAATTATTTACTGTAGAATGGTATTTAGAGTTTAATAATACAGAAATTTTAAATACTATTATAATATATCGAAAATGTATTCATATTTTAAAAAGTGATAGAACCATGTGGTCATAGTTAGACCGGGGATGTATCGCCGCCGCCCTCATAATCCGCCGTGAAGCAATTTGTATGTTTCGGTCGGAGACGTACGGTTGCCGAGCACACTCACAGCGAGGCGACCATCTTAATCCTTAAGAGTAGTGACGCGTCTACGTGCGACCTTAGATAAAACTTCAGTTTTGTTTAAGGTTGCACATGGTTGTCCATGGGTTGCAGTGACTACTTAACAACAGGTGGCCTGCACGCTCGTTTGGTACTCTTGAAACAAAAAAAAGCCTAACCCTGACCGCTTCCAATAGCAGAATGATATCACCGACCTCCCCCCCCTCCCCGCCCACGCATAATGCATTAGACAATAGATTTATCTGTGGCCATTCGTTACATCGCTTTCGAATGTACATTTACACTGTAGAGTCTCTACTCACCTTGTACTTGTGTCCTACTAATACTTGTTTCTAATGGGTATTTATGGTTATGGCATATCGCTTACAGGGTTTATGCTACACACTTATTTCCATTATGCAACTGATGTAGCAAATAGGTATCGGCGTAAATGCGGGGCTGTTGGACCGTGGCCGTTCTGGACTAGTATATTGCTTATTTTAGAATTGTTTATATGAGAAGAGTAGCAAAAGACCATGCAGCCACCTGATGTTAAGTGGCCACTGCAGCCCATGGACACCCACATCTTATCTCAAACAGGACTGAAGCCCTCTCTGAGGTCGGTCGTACGTAGATGCGTCATTACTTCTGATGATTAAGATGGTTGTCTCACTTATAAATATAAAAAAATGTTCTTGCTGTCCATCTATTGAGAAACATTCACTGTCTGCGATGGATAATTGTGCCTTATCCCGAATAGGAGTTCTACCTAAACTGGAGTCGATCAACAATTAGTGGCTATCCTTGAGGAATGAGCTGGAATGTATAGTCTATGAATAATTGTCATACCCCACATCCTTGAGGCAATGACGACCATTGCTGGTAGTTCTACGACTTTCAATTGTTTCCTGTTCCCTATAGCTGAAGCATAGTTTGCTTTATTGATATTTGGTGGAAATTGTCACCACTATTTAGATAAACATATTTGTAGTTTCGAAATCGAGGGTGCCCGAATATCAGATCAAATGCGAAACTCATAGATGTTTTATATTAATAAACGTCAGAATTCTGTGTCTGGATTTTGCTTCTTTCCTGGAGCATTTTGCTGCCTTTGTTAGCGAATAAACATTAATCTTTTAGCACAAATATGTCTGACCACTTACTGAACTCGTGACTATATCACTTTTCGCCACGAAGGCCTTGGCAATAAATCTTGGAAATGAAACGTAAATCACAATCGAAACCCAGTTTAATTACAAAATAATCTATGAATTATTAAACATGACTCATCGCAACGTATCGACGCGCAAGTCAAGTGGAAGTACGAGGTGTTCGCAGCATCCGGCGATGCTCGCGTAAATCAGCGTGTGTACGTGAGCACTTCTTACGGATATAATAAGGATTTCGAATCGAGGCTATCTTTGCCCGAACAGTTCTCAAGGAAGTGAATACACTGGTATCAATATTATCTTGTAATCAGAATATTACGGGTTTTGTTATAACAACACGATTCAATAGTTAGTCAACTCCGCTGTTGAACAGGGGATACGGGGGACTACAATTCCAACGAGTCCCAGTCATCATCCCGGTGGTCGGGGGACGTCCGCCCTAGGAATTTCTTCGGAAGCGGTCTCCTCTTGGTTTTACGATGATGTTCGCGCGCAATCCCCCTGAGATGTGTGTGTATCTTGGTCAGCACGGTTGTACATACGCCGCGCCATCTGGGTCACAAGCTCGTCGAGCGATAGCATTCGGAGGCCGTGAGCCAGTACATCGTTCCTGACGTAAGAATTAGGGTGGCACGAGCCCGTCTGTATGATCGGTTCTGATTTATGTATTGCGTAAACCCGTTGGATGATTTACGAGATCTCGTAATACTGTATAGGATTTGATGTAGATTGGAGTATTCAGTCTGTACTCGCTATCAGACGATTCTAGTACATTATATATTTATTATTAGATTTGGGGGGATTCCTTCTTGCTCTTTAGTGGACAGCCATTCTATTGCTGGGTGTAGGCGCAGCATCAATATGTCGTTGTTGGTTTTTATGCTTGTTATGGATGATCTATAAAAACGTCACAGGTTTAGAAAGGGTTCAGAAAATGTCAAGCGTTTGTAACTATGTATGATAAAGGTGATATTTTGTTTTTATATATTTTTATAAATATCTTTAATAAATTGCAAATCGCACAAAGCTTGTGCATGGTTTTAGTGAGACTTAAGATTATTGCCACTGGCTGTTCCTCGAAGTAGAAGGTGCCACAATATTAACTGCACAATATACACGCATTATTATAGTGAACCCATATTATTTTTTCAAATAAATTGAATTGTTAATAATTTTGATATAGTTTCAACGCTAGGTATTTTTAAAGTCGCAACGGAGGAAGTGATTAAATACTTTAAAATTTTTGTAGCAAGATAGCATTGAAAGACACCGGTTACAATAGTTCCGTTTCGCGAAAAGCTATTAAAAATAACAATTGTCGAAACACAATTCCTTATATAATTCCTGAAACTTTTCCATCAACGTTGTATTCTTCCGAGTTCTTTTATTACTGAGACTTAAACTTCGCCATTTATACTAATCTACTAATGTACTGGTGCGACGTATTCATCAATAAACTTTGTTTGTTCACAAGTACCTGCTGCTGACGTGACAACTCTTCCCTGCGAGGTAACTTTTCCTCTAGCGTTGGACTCTTTACTAGTTCAACTTGTGTCGTTAGCAGTAGACGAGCTGTTTTCATTCGTGTCTTCGTGTTATATACAGAGTTGTCTAGAATATCAATTGAATTTAACTGTTCATTACTTGGGTGGCAGTAAAGGGAATATGTCATGAAATTTAAAGATTTAAATTCATTTTATAATACTAAATCATAAATAATTGTTTATGTTTATCTAATCGTATAACCCCATATTAGAAACAACTGATTGCGACGGAGCTTTTAGGTAAAGATAGAGAAATAAATAATTATGATAGTGATATAGGCGAATAGCTCTACATATTTATCCCAAAAATATGTAGAGTTCTTGGACACAATTGAAAAACTGCGTAAGCGTGGTGTCGTGCGGGAAAATCATCTCATTACACATATATACGAACAGAGCTGAGCACAAGCAGGTAGACTGACGACTTTAAAAAGTCAGCTTGAAACTACTGGATTCAGAACACTCGGCGGTGGTCAGTGTTTCCGTGTCAGTTGGAGAAGGTTTACGTTCAGCGGTGGACTACAGAACGCTGTAAGATATACAGATAGATGGATTATATAAATAAAAAAGCGTAAGAATTATAAGAAAGCTATATTTATTACAAACTTATATCCCTGTGTAATATTGACGTGTTGTCACGCGAAGGGACCGCACGACGGGGACAAGGCAGCCAAATTGGTTTCGACACGAGATATCGTTGGGTATTCGTATAATGGATCATTTACAGGACTGTGTGTGGAAAAAGTATTTCTGAATCTACACAAAAAAAACGCTTACGCTACAGTCTTAGCTCTACACTAGGGTTTCGTGTGTCGCGGGTGCCATAGACACATACAAAGACGAGGACATAAACGCTCAGACCCAGAACAGAAATCTGAATTAATCATTTAGATATGTTTCTTGCAGGGAATCGGACCGGCAATCCTCTGGGTGTCAGATGGTATGGTAGTTACGGACAGGGCGTGCGTCCACATTGCTCCAACCTTTCTACACGTTAGTGATGGAAATCGAGTCGATCTATATCTATTTCTATTTCTACATAGACATAGATCTATTTCTACATAGACATAGAGAGAGAAGATATCTTACATATATATAAGTATCTTAGGTATCTGTCTGAGATGGCCGTTCAAATTATCTATCGTTTTCTTGTTATTTTTCCGAAGTGCCTGTTTATTTACACACAACAAAAATTTAAGGCCTTTTAAACTTTATTCCTTTTAAAGTTTATCTCTTTATTTATTCGGCTAATTTTGGATGCTACGAAACTGATTTTTAACAAGATTTTTAGAAAAAGAAAGATCTGTGTAGGCAAATTTTCTAGTCTGGATAAAGCGTAACAGAAAATCTGGGTATTAATAAAATAATGCATACTGCATGAATGAGAGGTCGGGTGATGTCATAGCGCCATGCGAACGGTCAGGGCTAGATTGTGATGAATTAATCCTATTAGCATTCATGTCTGGTTTTCATATTTAGTAGTGTATTTATTAAGTACTGCTCTCGGATTAGGTACTGTGGTAGGTCTTCTAATATATCACTGGCTACTTCGAATGAATTTATTTCCGTCTCTAAGTTGGTACTAAGTACTAGTAAGGTGATAGTGTGCCGTGTGATGTCCCCGAGTGACACCACTCTCTTCCTATGGATGTCGTATAAGACAACTAAGGAATTAATTCCAGGAGATGGACTGCAGCGTCATCCTGCAATATTACTCGTCCATTGCGGTGACCACCACGCACAGGACAGCGCAGCGACAATAGTAAATCCTCTTTTTCCAGCAGTTGTGTATATCCAGCAGTGGACTTTCAAGGGATTTTGATGGATAGAATTCGTTCCAGTAAGTACTGTCGACGTTGGCTGACACCCATGGTACATACTAATAGTAGTCGTGATCGTGATCTTGATCATCATCCTCAAACTATTACTGCATCGAAGTTATCCATGGGCATCCTTTAAAAAATTAGAAGATGATAAGATGCATTCCATTACGCAAAGTGCGAAATTCTAGACTTTGCATTTGATTACGGAAATTATGGTTAACTGCCAGGCCCACATACAGAACTACAGAAAAATCTAAATATAATAAAAGGACGGAAATAAACAGCAAACGCACGTTCAATCCAGAAGATGTTAAATGACCAGTCTTGCCTATCTTATTTTGGATCAACCTTGACCAAATCTTGTCCAAAGCGGTACATTTCCTCCAACGTTTCATTGCGTAAAAAACCTAGGCATCTAAACACACAGTACCAGGCGGAGTGTTCATTGTAACCGACTTTGCATCTAAAATTGCGCAAAGCCATAAAGCAATAGGCACATCCTCAGCCGAGTCACCCATTGTGGGCAGTCGCTCCATTGTGCTCGTTAACAATCGTGTGACATTCTTACGTGATTCGTACGTGACACATCGACGAGGTCACTTAGACTATCAAGCATTATTTGTTTCGGCCAGAAAATCTTGTAAGTAAATAATCTGCCAGTTAGCGTGTGTTCAATGCTCATTGCAGCCTAAGATTTCTATTCCATCCGTCCGTCGATCTGAGGTCCTACAGCCAAATGGCAAACGCTCTCATGCGTTTCTATTTCTACAAACGCTAAAGCACCCGTTTGTCATTTGTTGTGTATGACGACCCGTGCGTTTGCCATAGAGATTTATTTATTTTTTATTATGCTCTTGATTCTCAATGTTATTTACTAATATATACAATATGAATTGGTAGTCCGCATCGACTCCGTGTGCTTCACCTTGGGGTCGTCTGAATGTTCCGCTGTGCAGCGATTTGATACCGCACAAGCGAAACATCAGGCCCCGGGTACATGTCAGAATGTCAAAAATATCTCCTATATGTCGACACACAACCGGCATGTAAGACCAATGGTGTTTCATAAAGAAAAATTTTAAAATTCCCCATAACTGTACCTGAAAGACCATTTTTTCCTAACTTTATGTCTATGGTTCACTAAGAGAATAACTAAGGGCTATTTTTTTTATACAATTAGTTAGACTTCTATTAAATGAATTTTAGCAAAATTGTCTAAATCTCTATTTGGGTATGTTTGAAAAATGTAAATTATTAAAATAATGCTGGAACTATAACACAGTACAACCTGTTCAGTTTGAAAATGACTATCTCGAGAAATGTCAACAGCGTTTCCCGTTTTATATTCTGTCTAGTTCCACGTTTCGATAAAGCGCATTTGATTAGATACGGTATCGTTATGACAGGCAGTGAACATGACCGTCATCATTATCGTCAACAACCCATTACTGATTCGTTGCTGGGGACAGGAAATGAAAAGTGTACTAATTCACCACGTCAGTCAAGTGCAGATTAGTAGACGTTACACGGCTTTGAGAATTTTATGAAGAATTCTCAAGTATGTGGGTTTTCTCGTAATGTTCTCCTGTACAACTAAATAAGTAGATAACTTTGGAAAATTAGATGTGCGTACCCCTGAATTGAACCCCAGACTCCCGCGGTATATCTGCATTGGAAGATTCTCGGATTCACAGACTGGAATCTTACCACTGCTTAAATTAACTAAAAAAAAAAAAAAAACTATATACTAGCACGACTCTCGCTGCTGGGTCTGGGTTTCTTCCCTCAACTGGGTGTAGTGTGGAGCGTACTTCACTATGCTGCTCAAATGTGGCTTAATGGGGGTATGTTTTAATTAAGTAAAGGAAGTAGAAAGTTTTTATATTATGTAACGAGTACTCACGATTTGCGGTTTTTGAATTGCCTATATTTCAGCCCAGTTGCATG